>CAJQZJ010032268.1:2896899-2956836 GCA_907164525.1 Lophiomys imhausi | reverse complement strand
AAAAAAAGAAAATTTCATTTCTTATTCACTGCAATCTGTTTTGAAGTTCCATGTGAATACAGACCTTTGCTGCAGAAGAATATACAAGGTAGCAATGGGAGGAATCCCAAAATATGACAGTTTTAAGTGTGTAGAACTACAATTCTGCCTCATTGTCTTCCTGTTGCAAGTAAAAGGAGAAATCTGGGTTTTAAATGGTCAAGACTGATAAGTGTCAACTCTTAAAGACACTTAAAAATTGTATTCAAACTGGCTTTTCTGCCTACATTATAGCATCATCATTTCCGTCAACATGACACTTATGAGGAGAGAGGTGAGCTTGGCCTATATGTTTGGGATAAGCTATGGACATGATCTAATTCACCACTAATTCTAAATTTGGTATGTAGAAGCAAAGATTGCATGCTCAAGACTCCCCTGGTGTCAGAGTGGAACATCTTGACACAAATAACAAAGAACAATACTAACAAATTATCTACAGAAAAAGTATCTAATTTGTACAATAAGGCTAAAGTACTCATCATCTCCAATATGCAGGGCTCTATTAATACCAACTAGAGAAAGTTTGTTTAAATAACAACAACGCAGGAACTAGTGTCCCTCACTCTCTCTAGACCTGATCTTTTATACAAGATTTCTTGTATGATAAATCTACTCTCTAAGACTATAAGTAAAGAGGAAAAAAATTCAGATTCCAATTCCTACAGGGAGAAAATGGAATGTGAAGTTTACTGTGACTTTTGACAAAAGGAAAGCATTGAGTTACAGGGAGAAACCAAAGTCAACTGGCAGTACGCGACTCTTCCAGATGGTAGGAAATCAATCCATGGAAGGGGAAATTTTACCTGCCAAGGAAGATCATTTCTGTTGAGAGGGATAGGACTGAGAAACACAGGATTGATATCAAGTGGATTTGAGTGGGAATCTAACTTTTGTCAACTAGAATTTTTGATGTTCTCTACTTAAGGCCTAAAGAACAGTGAGCTGAATAAAAACTTTGAGGTTAAACAGTTGTTACTGTAAATACTAGTTCATCCATATGATGAATTTATCAGATCCTGGGTACATAATACCCTTCTGCATGTTCTACTTTCAGGAGCTTAGGTAATTATCCTGGGTACATAATATCCTTCTGCATGTTCTACTTTCAGGAGCTTAGGTAATTGTAGAAGGAAAGCAGAAAGGTGAGTGCACGAAGGTACACCATGAAGTCATAAATCTCCACCCTGTAATAAAAACTGGGACCAGGTGACCAGGGTGTGACCTTCTATTCTAATATACATTTTCCTCATCATGTTGTACATGTGTGTTGACTAGAAATATGGAATACTTTGGGAGAAATCACATACAGAGGGCCATTCCAGTGTTGAAATTTACAAGCATATCCCTGACACGGCCTATAGAACTTTCTCTGCCTTTCCATATGAGAACACTTATATGAAGTCTTTGACTTCACAAATGAATCTTTGACTTTAATGTGATTTTGTGTTTCTGCCTTTTCTACTGATACAGAAACAATCTACTTTCACTAAATATGAAACTCTCTCAAATGAACATGACAAATGAATTTGTAATAATACTCATGATTACAAGTAATGTGGGTAAATTTTTTATAATTTATTTTTTATTTCTTCAAGTTACATCTCAATCACAATCCCCTCCCTACTCCCCCCTCCAGTCCCACCCTTCCACCCTCTTCCCCCTCAACCCCCCATCCTCCACCCTTTTTTTTTTAGTTTAAGGTGTATCTTTTTCCCCCCCAACAGCTCCCCCTTTCAGTCCAACAAATGGCTCTTTCTCTTATAATAATAAATACAATACAAAAGAACAGAAATAAATAGGCCACATTTTTATGAGAGTTATATGGCTTAGCATACATTCCCAATGTCCAGTCCATATGTATTTGGCCCCTGACTTTAACATTCTACTATCTAAACATCTCCATGAGTTTAAAGTTCTATATCTAACTCAACTTTCATAGCTTGCATCACAATTTTAAAAACATCTTCTTAGATCCAGAACACTCTCTTGATTCCTAAACAACTCGATATTTAACTATGAGACTCTAGCTATCTATTCTTCAACCACCTCAGAGACCTGAGAGGCATAAATATATCTCATTATAAAGGAAGTGCGGGGCCCGCAGCTTCCAAAACTAAGAAATGACATACCAGGGGCTGCCTGGACAGTTCCCATTTTCTCTCCATACATTACAGCATCAATCTTCAGCCATTTGGCCCCGTTTCTCTGACAGACATTGATTGTAGAGCAGGAATTATAAAGGACTTACCTACCCTGTCTTGGCAGAGCTAGGCTGTCAACTTACCTGCTACCAAGTTTTGTCCTTTTTGGACAGCAATCTGTCTACAGTTGAAGCAAGGGGTTTTTCTTGCCAAGAGATAGGCTTGCCACTAATTCAACGTTATCTCACACTGGAGATTCTTTGATGCTCATCTTCTACTTGGAGTAGAATAGGGGATGCTGTCAGGAGCTGATATGTCTCGATATCAAAAAAATCTTAAGAAAACATCTTTGAATGCCATATTCTGCAGATCTCTTGAGGTTTTTGAAGACGCCCTATCTATCTCTTATATTTAGATAAGCAACTGTTGCTTGTCTCTTAGTAACTTGATTTCTGACTAGCTTAGAAAATAACTGTGATAGACTGTCATAGTAACTAACAAAATGACATGCTTGCATGACTATTAGTTTGCATTTCTTAATTATCCTAAACAGTTTAAAGGTTGGTAGCAAAAGGCCAAAACTTCATATTTCATTTTTAAGCATTACTAGGTACAATACCTTTAAGAAGCTTTACCCTTAATTTTGTATCAATACACAAAGATCAATACCAATGTGGCCAAATATAATCTTAATTTTGTATCAATATACAAAGATTAATACCAATGTGGCCAAACATAATCTTAATTTTGTATCAATATACAAAGATCAATACCAATTTAGCCAAATATAATATTAATTTTGTATCAATATATGAAGGTATAAGGGCATATTCAATAATCTGTCCTTTTTTCTTGATCTTTCCTATACTATGTCTATGTCCCATTTTTTTCTCAAGTCTGTTCACTCCTACATAGGAGAGAAAGAAGGATACAGAAAAGAAAAAGAGAGAAGTCCCTGGGTCTAATCTCCAAAACCCATTAACAAGCCCATTTAACAACTTGTAGTCTCTTCCCCTAAATAACAAAATTTTCTATGATCCATCAAATGACCAAAGCGGGGGGGGGGCGGGAAATACCCTCCCCACCTTCTGGGGATGGGACATTGATCTCTTAAAATGACTTCCTGCTGATTTGAGACATAGTAAACCTGTTTGGGGCCCAAGTAAGAATGGAAAAATGATTAAAAATGTTAATAGAATCATTTGATGTTCAGTCCTTTTGTGCTCAGCTATTTAGATGTCCTAAGAAGTTCGTAGACAGAAGCTGATCTTCAGGGCTTTACTGGAGTTCTGGCTGGACCAGTCTGTGGAGCTGAACGATCTTAGCGATTTTTTTAACTACACGTTTGTATAACAGTAAGTGAATAATTGAGAGTTAACATGAAATAGAAGTGTTATAATATAGAAATGTAATTAATTTAATATGGTGCTAAACGTTGCACTTTTAGGTGTTTCTGTGTGCATAGATTTGAAGCTCAGAGAAATAGTATTAGAAATGTACATGTTTGAAGAGTATTGGTGTTAGCTCCTCTTTGAAGGTCCGGTAGAATTCTGTGCTGAAACCATCTGGTCTTGGGCTTTTTTTTTTTTTTTTTTTTTTTGGTTAGGAGATTTTTAATGACTGTTTCTATTTCCTTAGAGATTATAGGTCTATTTAATCTGTTAACCTATCTTGATTTAACTTTGGTAGGTGGAATCTATCAAGAAAATTGTCCATTTCACTTAGGTTTTCAAATTTGGTGGAGTATAGATTTTTAAAGTAGGACCTAAAGATTCTCTGGATTTCCTCAATGTCTGTTGTAATTTCTCCCTTTTCGTTTCTGATTTTGTTGATTTGGATTTTTTTCCCTCTGTTTTTAGTTAATTTGGCTATGGGTTTGTCTATTTCGTTGATTTTCTCAAAGAACCAACTATTAGTTTCATTGATTCTTTATATTGCTCTCTTTGTTTCTAAGTTGTTGATTTCAGCCCTAAGTTTGATGATTTCCTGCCTTCTGCTCCTCTTGGGAGTGTTTGCTTCTTTTTTTTTTTCCAGTTCTTCCAGTTCAGCGTTAATTTGCTAATATGATGTCACAATTTTCTTTTTGAAGGCATTTAGTGTTATGAACTTTCTTCATAGCACTGTTTTCATTGTGTCCCATAGGTTTGGGTATGTTGTGCCTTCATTTTCGTTGGATTTTAAGAAGTCTTTGATTTCCTTCTTTATTTCTTCCCTGAACCAGTAGTCATCCAGTAAAGAGTTGTTCAGTTTCCATGAGTGTGTAGGCTTTCTGTTATTTCTCTTGTTGTTGAAGTCCAGCTTTATTCCATGGTGGTCTGATAAGATACAAGGAGTTATTTCAATTTTCTTGTATATGTTGAGGCATGCTTTTTCAATTTTCTTGTATATGTTGAGGCATGCTTTGTGTCCAACTATATAGTCAATTTTGGAGAAGGTTCCATGTGGTGCTGAGAAGAAGGTTTATTCCTTCAAGTTTAGGTGAAATATTCTGTAGATATCTGTTAGGTCCATTTGGTTCATGACCTCTGTTAGACTCATTATTTCTCTGTTTGGTTTCTGTCTCAATGACCTCTCCAGAACTCTGCTGCAAATGATGGGTTTGGGGTGACAATGTGTAAATGTACGTTCATGATTGTCACACATGTACCACTTTGTCAAAGGATGTTGATTGTAGAAGGGGTGGTGTATGTCAGAAACAATGAGTACATATTCTTTCCATTTGATTTTGTTGGGAACCTAAAATTCCTCGCAAAATAAACTCTAGTTTGTTTTCGACTTCATTTTTGTTTTGGTTTGGTTTGGGTTTTTTGAGACAGGGTCTCTCTATTATGTAGCCTTGGCCATCCTGGAACTCACTCTGTTGACTAGTCTGGCCTCACAGAGATGCTTCTGCCTCTGCCTCTCTCTTCTGTTCTGGTCCTCTGCCCCTCTGCCTTCGCCTCTCAAGCGCTGTGATTAAAGGCAAATGCCACAACACCCTGATAAAGTCTTGCTTGTTTGTTTGTTTGTTTAATGTTGCAATGTGGAATCCTAGAATGAAGCCCCTAAACAGGAAAAAAATTAAGGAGAAAAAACTGATGGTAATTTCATAATTCAAAGAACACATACATTGTGAACATTAAACTCTGTACTATTTTGCAACCCTGCAAAACTATTTATTACTGCCTTCTTCCTGACAATGGGTGCAATATATCACCTGATTCAAGCTCCTACTACCTTGATCCTCCTACCATGATGTATTTATTCTACCTTGCACTGTACGCCAAAATAAACAACCATCCCTTCTTTAAAAAAAAAAAAATGACCTCTCCATTGTTGTGAGTGCAGTGTTGAAGTGTCCCACTAATAATGTGTGGGGAACGATGTGTGGTTTAAACTTTAGAAGAGTTTCTTTTACAAATGCCAGTGCCCTTGTATTTTGGGGAATAGATATTCAATATTGAGATGTCATATTGATGAATATTTCCTTTAACAAGTATGCAGTGCCCTTCTCTATCTTTTTTGATTGACTTCAGTTGAAAGTCAATTTTGATATTAAGATGGCTACTCCTAGCCGGGCGGTGGTGGCGCACGCCTTTAATCCCAGCACTTGGGAGGCAGAGGCAGGTGGATCTCTGTGAGTTCAAGGCCAGCCTGGTCTACAAAGCGAGTCCAGGACAGCCAGGGCTACACAGAGAAACCCTGTCTCGAAAAACCAAAAAAACAAACAAACAAACAAAAAAAAGATGGCTACTCCAGCTTGTTTCCTGGACTCATTTGCTTGGAAAACCTTTTCCCATCCCTTTACTCTGAGGTAGCATCTATCTTTGTTAGTGAGATGCATTTCTTGTATGAAGCAAAATGTTGGGTCTTGTTTGTGGATCCATTCTGAAAGCCTGTGTCCTTTTTGGGGAGTTAAGTCCATTGATGTTGATGGATATTAATGACCAATGGTTGTTACTTCCTGTTATTTTGGTGTAGATGGTGGTTGTGTGTTTCTTTTGGTTTAGCTGCAGTGGAGTTTTTTGCTTCCTCTGTTTTCTTGGGTGTAGTTAACTTCTCTGGGTTGGAATTTTCCTTCTAAAACCTCCTGTAAGGCTGGATTTGTGGGCAGATACTGTTTAAATTTGATTTTGTCATGGAATATCTTGTTTTCCCATCTATGTTGATATAGAGTTTTGCTGGCAATAGTCGTCTGGCTGGGCACCTCTGTTCTCTTAGGGCTTATAGGACGTCCCTTCTGGCTTTTAAAGTTTCTGAGGAAAAGTCAGGTGTAATTCTGATGGGTCTGACATTATATGTTACTTGACATTTTTCTTTTACAGCTTTTAATATTCTTTCTTTGTTCTGTAAACAAAGAGGAGTTTCTTTTCTGATCTAATCTCTTAGAATTTTATTGGCATCTTTCTCTTTAGGTTTGAGAAGTTTTCTTCTATGGTTTGGTTGAAGATGTTTCCTGGACCCTGGAGTCGGAAGTCTTCTCTTTCCTCTATGCCTATAATTCTTAGGTTCTGTTTTTTCATTGAGTCCTTGATTTCTTGGATGTTATGGGTGAGAATATTTTTAGAATTCTCATTTTCTTTGATTTTGTACTGATTTCTTCAATTGAATCTTCCACGCCTGTGATTCTGTCTTCCATCTCTTGTATCCTATTTTTGATACTCATGTCTGTAGTTCCTGTTCTCTTTCCTTGATTTTCCACCTCCAAGATTATCTCTACTTGTGTTTTCCTTATTGCTTCTACTTCCAATTTCAAATCTTGAACAATTTTATTCGTTTTATATGTTTCCTGTTCAAATTTGCTTGTCTTTGTTTGCAAATCTTTCAAATCTTTCCAATCTTTAATTGCCTTGTCTCTTTCCCATTCATATTGGGTTGCATTGGCTTGGAGGTCTCTAATGGTATTCTCCATTGCTTTCATTTGTAAAATTGAGGAATGTTTGCATTATTTCAGGGATTTAATTTCTTCTTGTAAGGACTCCATCATTTTCCTAAGTATAGATGTGTCATCATTTTCACATGTTTACTCTTTGGTGGGATGTTCAGGTCTTGCTGTGTTAACCTTGCTGAATTTTGTTGGAGTCCTATTTCCCTGATTTTCATCTGTTTTGTTCTTTCACTGACCTTTAGTCAACTGGTTGCCCTAAGCCAATTGTTCCTGAAGTCTTCTGGATCATTTCAGTGGCACTACCCATCCTCTTTAGGGTGTTGCAGTGACCGTGTGAATATTGGGCACTCAGGTAGCCAGGAGATACCTCTATCTGGCAATGGGTGCTACCTCCCAAGACCCTGCAATGATCAGGTTTACTTAGTAGTTATTGTAAATATATGCATGACAAATACTGCAACAGTGGGCTTGAGATTTTATTTTTACAAAAATAATGCAAAATGAATTATTGACATTTAATTTAAGCATTTATACATTTGATTCTTTAAATATAATTTTTTTTTGATTTTTCGAGACAGGGTTTCTCTGTGTAGCCCTGTCTGTCCTGGACTTACTTTGTAGACCAGGCTGGCCTCGAACTTGCAAAGATCCACCTGCCTCTGCCTCCCAAGTGCTGGGATTAAAGGCGTGTGCCACCACTGCCCGGCTACATTTGATTCTTTAATCCTTACATTAACTCTACCAAATGACAACTTTTTATAATTGGTGAATAATGAGGCAAACTTTTAATCTGAATCAATTATAAAAAGTTTAAGGAAATTGATAAACTTATAAAATGAATTTCTTTTTTAATATTTATTTATTACTTCAGGTTACAGCTCCATCACAGGGTCCTCTTTCCACCCCTCCCAGTTCTGCCCTCCCACCCTCTACCCCCTATCCCTTCTATAACACTCCTCTGGAGTGGAATGTCCCTACATAACAGTCCCCTGCTCCAGTTCAGCAGTCATATGAGAGTCAAGAGCCTCCTCATACACTGGGGGCCTACAAGGCAGCACCACTAGAGCAAAGTGGCTCATTGACAGGAAAAAGAGTCTATGTTCATGTTCCTTTTGGTGCATTCATTGTAGTATAGTTATACTGTACTATATGCCTAAAATCCGACTATAAGTGAATAGATGTCATGTGCATCCTTCTGAGTCGGGGTTAGCTCACTCAGGATGAGCTTCTCTAGTTCTATCCATTTGGCTGCAAATTGCATGATTTCGTTGTTTCTGATAGCTGAGTAGTATTCCATTGTGTAGATGTACCACAGTTTTTTAATCTATTCTTTGGTTGAGGGACATGTGGGTTGTTTCCAGTTTCTAGCCATTACAAATAATGCTGCTATGAACATAGATGAGGAAACTTCCTTGTGATTTGGTGAGGAATCATTTGGATGTATACCCAGAAGTGGTATGGCTGGATCCCAAGGCAGAGCTATTCTAAGTTTTCTAAGTTATTGCCAGACTTACCTCCATAGTGGTTGCACAAGTCTGCACTCCCACCAGCAATGGAGGAGAGTTCCCCCTTCTCCACACCCTCGCCAGCATGTGCTGTCATATGAGTTTTTGATCTTAGCTATTCTGACAGATGTGAGATGGAATCTCAGAGTTGTCTTGAGTTGCATTTCTCTGATGATTAAGGATACTGCGCATTTCTTCAAGTGTCTCTCGGCCATTAGGAATTTCTCCTTTGTGGATTCTCTGTTTAGCTCTGTTTCCTATTTTTTGATTGAATTATTTGGTTTCTTTGTATTTAATTTCTTGAGTTCTTTGTAAATTTTGGATATTAGCCCTCTGTCAGATGTGGGGTTGGTCAAGATTTTTTTTCCCAATCTGTAGGCTGCCGTTTTGTTCTAATGACAGTGTCTTTTGCCTTACAGAAGCTTTTCATTTTCATGAGGTCCCATTTATTGATTATTGGTCTTAGATCCTGAGCTGTTGGTGTTCTGTTCAGGAAGTTGTCACCTGTGCCAATGAGTTTGAGGGAGAAATGAATGTGGTCACCTTAACTGTATAAACAACAAACAAATAACTTTCAAAACTGAGGATTCTATAAGATTTTAATGTATTCCCACGCACAAATGTGTCTTCTAATTATTCCTCTTAATTGGTTAAGATATCATAAAAAAGATGCTACAGTTGAATCAAATATCTGGCTATCCTCTGATACACACACAAAAGAATCCCCACACAGTGTGCAAGAATATGCTCCAATGGGTGTCACTCCCAACTAGTCATGCTGTATACCTACAGTACAGCCCCTATAGCTATGGTCAGGGATTATCTCAGAAAATGAGAGACTGAGTCAGAGAACTCAGATGCTTACTTTCTGAGAGATAGTGTCTCACAAGGAAGCTGCATCCATGAAATCTCAATGCAGCTGCCTAAACAAGAACAGCATAATAAATCCAGGCATGTAGGTGCCTTTACTCCACACAAGGGGGAGGCAGAGACAGGCATATTGCTGAGTTTGAGACCAGTGTGGTCTACAGAGTGATTTCCAGAACAGCCAGGGATATACAAAGAAATTCCATCTCAAAATACCAAAAAGAAGACAAAGAAGAGGAGGAAAGGAGGGAGGTGGGAGGAGAAGAAGAAGAAAAAGAGAAAGGTTCCCATCTTTAATAATACTATTATAAGAATAGCATTAAATGAAATCAGTAGTGTGTGTGTGTTGTCTAATAAAGAAGAGGTCACAAATTTAAGAGGGTGTAAAAGAACACACGGTAGAAATTGGAGTGGGGAGAGGAAGTAGAAATTGATATCAATACAGTGCTCATGTATGAAATTATCAAAACTTAAAAAAAAAAACAGAATAAGCCATGGGATCAAGTGACTTGGATTTGAATATCAGATTTCTCACTCTTATGCTGTGTACTTTAGACAGTTTTTTAAAATCTCTGTACCACTCAATTTCCTCATCTACAAAATGGATATAATAGAAATGCAAAATGTTTAAGTGTGGATGTGTATGTGTGTGTGTCTGTGTATTCACATAAAGATCTTTCATTTATGTCCATTCCCTGAATTTTCAAGTGAAAACTCAGTAAATAGTGACTTGTTTTACTATATTAAATATTTAAACTGAAGCTGTCAAAAGCATGGTTCTCAATACCATGTTAGTGGTTTATGAGGTTGAATTCACACAAGTGCTTCTCTGGAAGTCTTGATCAAACTAACATAAAATGTCCAAATCTAGGGAGAGGACTTGAAACCAAATAATTCCATCATTTGCATCTCCATATTTAGAGATAAGAATTCTGGGATAAGCAAATTGAGTGTGTTTGGGAATGGTATATGAGCTTCTTCCTCCTATGACATAAGTCACAGGAGTTGTCAACGACCTCATTGTTGAATGTCAGGGACACATTTTCCTACAGGCTCCAAAAAAGAACCACCGAGGATGGCTCAACTCAACAACTACTGGAGACAAGATATGCTACCATTCTCCATCTTAATTTTAACAGTTGTGGCCACTGAGTGCATCATTGGTATTGTTGCAAATGGGATCATCATGACTCTGATTGTCGTTTCATGGGTTCAGAAGAAGGCAGTTTCCATAACTACTAGGATTCTGCTTCTTCTAAGTGTATCCAGAATAGGCATCCAAGGTATCATCTTGATGGAAATGGCCTCCATATTCAGTGTTTCTTTTTACAACAGTGTTTTACGTAGTATCTTCAATGTAAGTTTTGTATTTTTAAATTATTGTAGCCTCTGGTTTGCTGCTTTGCTTAGTTTCTTCTGCTTTGTGAAGATTGCCAATTTTTCTTCCCCCCTGTTCCTCAAGCTAAAGTGGAGAATTTCTGGATTAGTGCACTGGCTTCTGTGGTTCTCGGTGTTTATTTCTTTCTGCTCCAGCTTGTTCTTCTTTCAGGAAAAACACACTGTGTATAACAACAGTTCTGTAAGTATCAACATCACAGTGAAAGGATACTTCATTAAGACCAATATGGTCAACATGGCTGTTTTATTCAGCTTGGGAATCCTCCCTCCTCTGACCATGTTCATTGCAACAGCCACTCTGCTGATTTTCTCTCTTAAGAGACACACCCTGCGCATAAGAAACAGTGCCAGTGGCTCCAGAAACTCCAGCACAGAAGCTCACGTGCAGGCCATCAAAGAAACCAGCTGCTTTCTCTTTCTCTATATTTCAAATGCAGCTATTCTGTTTCTGTCCACATTCAACATGGTCAAAGCCAGTCTCTTCTGGAGTACTGTGGTCAGAATCGTCCTGCCTGCCTACCCGACTTGCCATTCAGTTTTCCTGATTCAGAAGAACCCTGGGTTAAGAAGAACATGGAAGCAGCTTCAGTCCAAATCCATCTGTACTTACAAAGTAGATTCTGGTATCAGCACCTAACATGGAGGACCATTCAACATGGACAACCAGCACACATTGCCTTTACCTAGATCTCTCTTTTTCTCCATCTATTTTTATGAAACCCAACCTGATCCCTTCACTGATGCAACATCTCTGCGTAGGATTGATCATCATTACTCTCTAGTGCTTTGTGGGTGTAATTTTAGCTATGTTTAAGATATCCTTGTCCTTAACACTCTATGTTTGCCTCCCCTTGCTCTATCTAAAGCAGTGACTTTTGACATCCACTACACATTGCACTACCTAGGGCTAACTTACAGACCACCATCTAACCTAGCTTTTCATTTCACAACAATTATCTGAGAATGTCTGGTGTTCTAACTCAGAAGCTTAGTATTCTGAGTGATTCTGACATGCAACCAGGGTTAACATAGACACCAAAGCAGAAGCTTCTAAAACTTGAGTTATTGACAACTCCTCTTTCCATAGTCATGTGTCTTTCAACCATGTGAGGCTTTTCTAAGCAATATCTGGAAATGCATTTGTGCCCACCCTCCAAAAATACAAGCTAAATAATTTGGAAAGAGCTCTCAATGTTAATACAAAAAGCATCCTTCAAACAGAAAACTATTATCTAACTTTTTTCTAGATATATGACTTTATGAATTTGTGGAAATGCAGAAGAATCTCACTCTAATGTTGCTCTTATATGAAAAGCTATATATACAAACTACAATATTATTGCAACATTTAAATTGTGTTTATTTATTATCTGTGGGTGGATGCATGCTCATGACACTTCCATGACATGCATATGGAAGTCAGAGGACAGCCTGCAGAGTCAGTTCTCTCTTTCTACCAAGTGGATCCTGGGAATCAAAATCAAGTCATCAGCCCAAGCACCAGGTGATGAGCCTTCTCAACAGTCCTATGTTTGCATTTCTAAAAGGAGATAGATGTATGTGTATAGATTAAATGGTTTTTATTCTATTCATAAGTATAAAAATAAGGTTTTAATTATTCCGTGTATATTTCTGCTTTCACAAAACACATATGTAGTGCTTATTTATATTCCTATGTAAAATTCTTAAATAGTGTGACAAAAATTATTAGCAGATGACTTCTTTATCAGGTGGATTATCTGGAATATATGAAGAATTTATACTCTGCTTTATACCTTTCTGTCATTGTTTGACCTTCAGTCCATTTTAGAAACCAAGACTACAAATATTTTTATGTCTATTCAAAAATTAGTATAAGATATTTGGCAGTGCTTCTCCATGAACCCTCATTGGGCTGCCTTGAAATATGTGATTCATGTTTCTCAAGTAAATACTACATGTGCTATTAAACCCCAATGTCATAGTCCTTTCTGTGGGATTACAGCATAATGTAACTAACTGTGAGGTCTATGGTAAATAGATACTTTTGACTCAGGGTCTACAGTCTAGGAATTTCAAAGAGATGATGTGACATTACATGTGTGTGTTGTCACACTCATCTTTTTACATAGGTACTAAGAATTTAAAACTCAGGTCCTCACACTTACACAACAATTGTACTTTACAACTGAGCTTCCACCCCAGCCCCTTTTTACAATTAGGATGTCATTTTCAACATACGAAGTTTGAAGTGCAGCCAAACAGCACCCAGTAACACATTTCTTACTAACCTGTTTGTGGAGCCTTTAGTTTGCCAATCAACATACATTGTGGCCTTCTACTTGGAAGTTGTAAAATTAATTACTACTTTTCACTTTTAATGCAATAATGTACTCTGGACTAGAATCACAGGTAGAACCTAATTTACAGTAACTCTGATAAAAAAAAATTATTCAGGATTCTGGGAGTTTATGAGGATATCTAATGCATTTTGAGCTTACAATACTTTTGCCTTATGATGAACTTACCAGAGTGTAACCTCAATGCAGGTAGAGAAGCCTCACTCCACAGTTAGAAAGCTGTGATGGTTTGATAGGAATGGTCTCCACAGACACATATGTTTGAATGCTTGGCCATAGGGAGTGGCACTATTAGGAGGTGTGCCCTTATTGGAGTATGTGTGGTCTTGTTGGAGGAAGTGTGTCACTATAAAGGCAGGCTTTGAGGTTATATATGTTCAAGTTATGTCCAGTGTGGCACACAATCTCCTACTACCTGTGAATCAAGGTGTAGAACTCTCAGCTCCTCCAGCACCATGTCTGCCTGCATGCTGCCATGCTTCCCACCATGACAATAATGGACCAAACCTCTGAAACTATAAGCTAGCCTCCATTAAATGTTTCCCTTATAAGAGTTGCTGTGGTCATGGTGCCTCTTCACAGCAATGAGGACCCTAACTAGACAGAACCCTACATCCAAGACCCTCCATGCATTTGCTGGTAGAGCAGCCACCACAACCCCAGAAGCCCAGCAGGTGAACCCTACACACCCTCTGCTCCACTCCATTCACACAATGCTTTCATTGGTAATCCACAGTCAAGACATGGAACTCATTTTCTTATCAATTCTGGTCTATCAACACTCCCTTCTTTTCGTGTTTGTGGAATACTTTTGTCCCCATTATAATCTCAGAGAAAAAGATAAGAAAAACATTACAGATTTCTATTAATTAAAAACTTCTTATTTCATTTCAGAATCTTTCTCTGTGCTACCTAAAATACTTCATTGTGAGTAATCCTGTAATACACAAACCTTCATTTTGGATCATTTTAGCTAGTGTTCTTGAGGGAATCTGTGAAATATGGTATAACTTCAACGATAACAGGCCCTTTAGGTTTTGTTTTATTTACTTTCTCACCTGTTAAGAAAGCTGCTGTTTCCATGATGTTCTCCTTTGGAGAGTTTATCAACATTTCAAATTGCTTACTCAGTGACAGTCCCCAATTTCCCATTCTCATTGGTGAAATTTCATTTCACAGAAAATTTCCAGAAAGCTCAAGTTGTTAGGAGCTTGTTATGGGGTTGAATTGCAAGGTTCTCATGATTTCAGATTTTACCTGTGAATAAATGAGATTTGCAAATGCCTTCCTGCTGTATTCATCTGCACAGGAACCCATTTTGAAAATTGGGCTAGGATTCGGAATATAATCACCTGAATGGAAGGGCCAGAGAAAAAAGAAACAATGAGAAAAAAATGAGATAGACCCTTCCCACTGATACTAGATTTGAGGATGAATTAAAATGAGATACTTTGGAAGAGACTTGCAAGATACTTAAAATGCCTCATGTAGGTCCATGAGCCTTTTTGTGTCTCTCTGACATCTCTCTCTGAGGAATCTCTCCCACTCTAAGTGCTCACATGCCTTCAAGCCAGTCCCTTCCAAATTTGTGTCTATCATGGTGGCTCTTGATCTTTAATCACTCTCTACCTCCTAGAGAGCCTCTTATCATGAACCTTTCTTTTAACCAAAATTGGAGATGGTTGCATTAGTGGCAAGCATGTCACTGGACAAGAAAAATCTCTTGCTTCAACTGTAGACAGAATCCTGTCCAAAAAGGACAAAACTTGGAAGCAGATAAGTCAGCAGCCTCGCTTTGCCAAGACAGGGTAGTCAAGTCCTTCACATTTCCTGCTTTAAAATTTATGTCTGTCAGACAAACAGGGCCAAAAGGCTGAAGATCGATGCTCTAATGTAAGGAGGTGAATTGGGAACTCTCCAGGCCATCAGTTGTCTGTCATTTCTTAGTTTTGGAAGCTGCTGGTTCTACACTTCCTGTAGAATCAGATATATTTATCCTTCTCAGGTCTCTGATGTGGTTTAAGATTAGATAGTTATAGTCTCATAGTTAAATATTGAGTTTTTTAGGAATTAAGAGGGTGTTCTGGATTACCAGTGAAAGAAGATGTTTTTAAGTTGGTGGTGCAAGTTAGGATGGAAGCTGAGTTGGATATAGAACTTTAAACTCATGGAGATGGATGCATAATAGGATGTTAAGGTCAGTTGTCAAATATTTATGGACTGGACATTGGGACTGTATGTTATGCTTTATAATTTTCATAATTGCTACCTAATTATTCTTATTGTTTTTTATTGTATTTATTGTTATATTATTAAGAGCCATTTTTTGGACTGAAAGGGAGAGCTGTTGGGGAGAAAAAGATATACTTGAAACTTAAAAAAATAAAAAGGAAGCAGATGGGGGGTGTGAGGGGGAAGAAGGTGGGAGGGTGGGACCGGAGGAGGGAGTAGGGAGGGGACTGTGATTGAGATGTAACTTGAAGAAATAAAAAAAAATTAAAGAAAAAGAAAAAATTAATTACAAATATCTAACTATTCTCTGCCTTGAAAGTAAAATCTCTTTGAGTTCTAAAAACTATTATAGGTCGGGATCTGTGGTGTGATGAAAAATAACCCAAACTAAACTGTCTATAAACAGTATTTTCCAGCAGATGTGCAGGCTCCAAGAATGCAAATCAGAGACTGATCCAATTGCTACCAACACACCAGAGGAAAATTACATTTGTATCTGCACTTCTGATCCCCAGTAGCTGCAAATAAATCAATGACTCATTGAAACCATAAGCCAGGCACATCATTGAATGGAGAAGGATTTGGTAAGAGAGATGGAGAGGACATGGCTCTGAAAATTGGGGTGAATGAATCTACATCACCATTCAAACAGAAAGGTGATCAATGTATTCACACACACCTAATCCCATGTTTGTCTCTAATTTTATCAATGATAACACCTTAAATTTAACCAAAAGTGTACACCCACTATGAAAATCAGTTTGGCAATATCTTAGAAAACTTTGAATAGCTTTACCTCAAGACCCAGCCATACCACTTCTGGGTATACATCCAAATGATTCCTCAACAAATCACAAGGAATTTTTCTCTTCTATGTTCATAGCAGCCTTATTTGTAATAGCTAGAAACTGGAAACAACCCACATGTCCCTCAACCAAAGAATGGATTAAAAAATTGTAGTACAACTACACAATGGAATATTACTCAGCTATCAGAAACAACAAAATCCTGCAATGTGCAGCCAAATGGATGGAACTAGAGAAGCTCATCCTGAGTGAGCTAACCCAGACTCAGAAGGATGCACATGGCGTCTATTTAGTTCTATTTTTTTCCTTTATTTTTCATTTCTTCAAGTTACATCATAATCGCAGTCCCCTCCCTATGCCCCATCCAGTCCCACCCTCCCACCCTCAACCCCCCATCCTCTTCCCTTTTTTTTTTTCTTTTAAGTTTAAGGTATGTCTTATTTCCCCCTACAATTTCTCCTTTCAGTCCAACAAATGGCTCTTTCTCTTATAATAATAAATACAATACAGTACAACAGAGGTAATTAGGCCACAGTTATGCGGGTTATATGTCTTAACGTACATTCCCAATGACCAGTCCATATGTATTTGGTACCTGACTTTAACATTCTACTATCTAAACATCTCCATGAGTTTAAAGTTCTATATCTGACTCAACATTCATACTAATTGCAACACAATTTTAAAAGTATCTTCTTAGATGTATAACAATCTCTTGACTTCTAAACAACTCAAAATTTAATTATGAGACTTTATCTATCTGTTCTTCAATCACCTCAGAGACCTGAGAGGGATAAATATATCTGATTTTATAGGAAGTACAGGGTGCGCAGCTTCCCAAACTAAGAAATGACATCCCAGTGGCTGCCTGGACAGTTCCCATTTTCTCTCCATACATTACAGCATCGCTCTTCAGTCATTTGGCCCCTCTTCTCTAACAGACCTTGATTGTAGAGCAGGGGTTATGAAGGACTTACCTACCCTGTCTTGGCAGAGCTAGGCTGTCGACTTACCTGCTTCCAGCTTTTGTCCTTTTTGGACAGCATTCTGTCTACAGTTGGAGCAAGGGGCTTTTCCTACCAAGAGATAGGCTTGCGACTAATTCAATCATCTCCCACTGGAGATTCTTCGATGCTCATCTTCTACTTGGAGGAGAATAGGGGGTGCTGTCAGGAGTTGATATGTCTTGATATAAAATAATCTAAAGTTACGAAAACATCTTTGAATGCCATATTCTGCAGATCTCTTGAGGTTTTTGAGGAGGCTCTATCTATCTCTTATATTAGGGTAAGCAGATGTTGCTTGTCTCTTAGCAGGTTTATTTCTGATTAGCTTAGCAAGTAACTATAATAGGCTGTCATAGTACCTAACAGAATGACCAGTTTGCATAACCATTAGTTTTCATTTCTTAATTATCCTAAACAGTTCATGACAGTTAGTAGTAAAAGGCCGAAACATCACATTTCATTTTTTTCTTTACCTCCTAACCCTTCCATCCCATTTCTCTGGGGTGGGGTGTCCTTATATAACAGTCCCTCATCTCAGTTGAGAGGTCGTATGAGGGCCAAGAGCCTCTTCATTCATTGGGGACCTACGAAGCAGTTATATCAGTGAAAAGTGTCGCGTTGCCCAGGAGAGAGAACTACTACTAAACAAACAAATCAATAAGCATACAATAGATAAAAAAGACTAAAAAATAGAAAAAAATATAACTAATATATAAAAAATAAAAATTAAAAATAAGAAGTCTATGACCAAGTTCCCTTTGGTGTGTTAGTTGTAGTACTGATACCTTCTACTATATAGCTAAAATCCTACTTTAAGTGAATAGATGCCATATGTGTCCTTCTGAGTTTGGGTTAGTTCACTCAGGATGAGCTTTTCTAGTTCCATCCATTTGGCTGCAAATTGCATAATTTCATTGTTCCTGATAGCTGAATAATATTCCATTGTGTAGATGTACCACAGTTTTTTAACCCATTCTTCGGTTGAGGGACATCTGGGTTGTTTCCAGTTTCTAGCTCTTACAAATAAGGCTGCTATGAACATAGATGAGGAAACTTCCTTATTATTGCATGAGAAGACATTTGGGTGTATACCCAGAAGTGGTATGGCTGGGTCCTGAGGCAGAGCTATTCCAAGTTTTCTAAGATATTGCCAGACTGACCTATATAGTGGTTGCACAAGCCTGCACTCCCACCAGCAATGAAGTAGGGTACCTCTTTCTCCACACCCTTGCCAGCATGTGCTGTCATTTGAGTTTTTGATCTTAGCCATTCTGACAGGTGTGAGATGGAATCTCAGAGTCATCTTGAGTTGCATTTCTCTGATGATTAAGGATGTTGAGCATTTCTTCAAGTGTCTCTCAGCCATTAGGGATTCCTCCTTTGTGAATTCTATATTTAGCTCTGTCCCCCATTTTTTGATTGGATTATTTGGTTTCTTGGCATTTAATTTCTTGAGTTCTTTGTAGATTTTGGATATTAGCCCTCTGTCAGATGTGGGGTTGGTGAAGATTTTCTCCCAGTCTGTAGGCTACCGTTTTGTTCGAATGACAGTGTCCTTTGCCTTGCAGAAGCTTTTCAGTTTCATGATGTCCCATTTATTGATTGTTGATCTCAAGTCCTGAGCTGTTGGTGTTCTGTTCAGGAAGTTGTCACCTGTGCCAATGAGTTCGAGGGTTTCTCCCACTTTTTCTTCTAGTAGATTTAGTGTGACCAGCCTTATGTTAAGGTCTTTGATCCACGTGGACTTAAGTTTTGTACAGGGTGATAAGTATGGGTCTAGCTTCATTCTTTTACAAGTGGACATCCAGTTGGACCAGAACCATTTGTTGAAGATGCTGTCCTTCTTCCTTTGTGCCATTTTGGCTTCTTTGTCAAAAATTAGGTGGCCATAAGTGTGTGGGTCTATTTCTCGATCTTCAATTCGATTCCATTGATCTACTGGTCTGTTTCTATACCAATACCATGCTGTTTTTACAACTATTGCTCTATAGTACAGCTTGAAATCAGGGATGGTAATACCTCCAGATGTTTTTTTATTGTACAGGATTGATTTAGCTACTCTGGGCTTTTTGTTGTTCCATATGAAATTGAGGCTAGCTCTTTCCAAGTCTATAAAAAATTGTGTTGGTATTTTGATAGGAATTGCATTGAATCTATATATTGCTTTTGGTAGGATGGCCATTTTTATTATGTTGATCCTACCTATCCATGAGCATAGGAGAACTTTCCATCTTCTAAAGGCCTCTTCCGTTTCTTTCTTCAAGGGCTTGAAGTTCTTGTTGTACAGGTCCTTTACTTGCTTGGTTAGAGTTACCCCAGGTATTTTATGTTGTTTGTGGCTATTGTGAAGGGGGTTGTTTCCCTTATTTCTTTCTCAGCCCATTTGCTTGTTGTATAAAGAAGGGCTTCTGATTTTTTTGAATTAATTTTGTATCCAGCCACTTTGCTGAAGGTGTTTTTCAGTTGTAAGAGTTCTCTGGTGGAATTTTTGGGGTCGCTTATGTATACCATCATATCATCTGCAAATAGGGATAATTTGATTCTTCGTTTCAGATGTTTATCCCCTTGATCTCCTTTAGTTGTCTTATTGCTCTAGCAAGAACTGCAAGTACTATATTGAAGAGATATGGTGAAAGTGGACATCCTTGTCTTGTCCCTGAGTTTATAGGAAATGCTTCAAGTTTCTCACCATTTATTTTGATGTTGGCCACTGGCCTGCAGCATATTGCCTTTATTATTTCTAGGTACGGCCCTTGTATGCCCGTTCTCTCCAGAACTTTTAGCATGAAGGGGTGTTGAATTTTGTCAAATGATTTTTCTGCATCTAGCGAGATTATCATGTGGTTTTTTTTCTTTCATCTTGTTTATATGGTGAATGACGTTGGTAGATTTTCGTATGTTGAACCATCCCTGCCTCCCTGGGATGAAGCCTACTTGATCATGGTGTATGATACTTTTGATGTGTTCCTGAATTCGGTTTGCTAGTATTTTATTACGTATTTTTGCATCTATGTTCATGAGGGGGATTGGTCTGAAGTTCTCTTTCTTTGTTGGGTCTTTGTGTGGTTTAGGAATCAGGGTGATTGTGGCCTCGTAGAATGAGTTTGGCAATGTTCTTTCAGATTCTATTTGGTGAAAGAGTTTGAAAAGTATTGGTGTTAGCTCCTCTTTGAAGGTCCGGTAGAATTCCGTGCTAAAGCCATCTGGCCCTGGGCTTTTTTTGGTTGGGAGATTTTTAATGACTGTTTCTATTTCCTTAGGGGTTATAGGGCTCTTTAATCTGTTTATCTGATCTTGATTTAGCTTTGGTAGGTGGAATCTATCAAGAAAATTGTCCATTTTACTTAAGTTTTCAAATTTGGTGGAGTATAGATTTTTAAAGTAGGATCCAAATATTCTCTGGATTTCCTCAATGTCTGTTGTTATTTCACCCTTTTCATTTCTGATTTTGTTGATTTGTGTTTTCTCCCTCTGTCCTTTAGTTAATTTGGTTAAGGGTCTGTCTATTTTGTTGATTTTCTCGAAGAACCAACTCTTGGTTTCATTGATTCTTTGTATAGTTCTTTTGGTTTCTAAGTTGTTGATTTCAGCCCTAAGTTTGATGATCTCCTGCCTTCTGCTCCTCTTGGGAGTGTTTGCTTCTTTTTTTTTTCCAATTCACCCAGTTTAGCTGTTAATTCGCTAATATGAGCTGTCACAATTTTCTTTTTGAAGGCACTTAATGCTATGAACTTTCCTCGTAGCATAGCTTTCATTGTGTCCCATAGGTTTGGGTGTGTTGTGTCTTCATTTTCGTTGGATTTTAAGAAGTCTTTGATTTCCTTCTTTATTTCTTCCCTGACCCAGTGGTTCTCTAGTAAAGAGTTGTTCAATTTCCATGTGAGTGTGGATTTTCTGTTGATTCTTTTGCTACTGAAATCCAGCATTATTCCATGGTGGTCTGATAAGATACAAGGGGTTATTTCAATTTTCTTGTATCTGTTAAGGATATCTTTGTGTCCAACTATATGGTCGATTTTGGAGAAGGTTCCGTGAGGTGATGAGAAGAAGGTGTATTCTTTTGTGTTTGGGTGAAAAGGTTCTGTAGATATCTGTTAGGTACATTTGGTTCATGATCTCTGATAGACTCATTATTTCTCTGTTTGGCTTCTGTCTTCATGATCTGTCCATACTTGTGAGTGGGGTGTTGAAGTCTCCCACTATTAAAGTGTTTGGATCGATGTGCGATTTAAGTTTTAGAAGGGTTTCTTTTATAAATGTAGGTGTCTTTGTATTTGGGGCATAGATCTTCAATATTGAGATAACCTCTTGGTGTATATTTCCTTTAATGAGTATGTAATGTCCTTCTCTGTCTTTTTTTATTAACTTCAATTGGAAGTCTATTTTGTTTGATATTAGGGTGGATACTCCAGCTTGTTTCCTGGGTCCATTTGCTTGGAAGACCTTTTCCCAGCCCTTTACTCTGAGGTAGTGTTTATCTTCAACAGTGAGATGTGTTTCTTGTATACAGCAAAAAGATGGGTCTTGTTTACGGATCCAGTCTGTAAGTCTGTGTCTTTTTATTGGCGAGTTGAGTCCATTGATGTTGATGGATATTAGTGACCAGGGGTTGTTATTTCCCATTATTTTTGGATAGCTGGCTGTCTTGGGTTTCTCTTTTGTTTAGTTGCTGTGGAGGTTTCTATTTCCTCTGTTTTCTTGGGTGTAGTTATCTTCTCTGTGTTGTAATTTTCCTTCTAGGATCTTCTGTAGGGCTGGGTTTGTGAGGAGATATTGTTTGAATTTGATTTTGTCATGGAATATCTTGTTTTCTCCTTCTATGTTGATAGAGAGTTTTGCTGGGTATAGTAGTCTGGCTGGGCACCTCTGTTCTCTCAGGGCTTGTAGGACATCTGCCCAGGCCCTTCTAGCTTTTAAAGTTTCTGAGGAGAAGTCAGGTGTGATTCTGATGGGTCTGCCATTGTATGTGACTTGGCCTTTTTCTCTTACAGCTTTTAATATTCTTTCTTTGTTATCTACATTTGGAGTTTCTATTATTATGTGGCGAGAGGAGTTTCTTTTCTGATCTAATCTGTTTGTTGTTCTGTAAGCCTCTTGGGTTTTTATTGGCATCTCTTTCTTTAGGTTTGGAAAGTTTTCTTCTATGATTTTGTTGAAGATATTTCCTGGACCATGGAGTCAGGAGTCTTCTCTCTCCTCAATGCCTATAATTCTTAGGTTCCATCTTTTCATTGAGTCCTTGATTTCTTAGATGTTGTGGGTGAGAAATTTTTTAGCCTTCTCATTTTCTTTGGATGTTGTACTGATTTCTTCCATCGATTCTTTCATGCCTGAGATCCTGTCTTCCATCTCTTGCATCCTATTTTTCATACTCACATCAGTAGTTCCTGTTCTCTTCTCTTGATTCTCCATTTCCTCTTTTAACTCTGACTGTGCTTTCTTTATTGTTTCCATTTCTATTTTCATGTCTTGAATGGTAGTGTTCATTTTGTACATTTCCTTCTCCAGTTTGCTTGTTTTTGTATGGAGATCTTTCATTGCTTTATCCTTTTCCTGTTCAAGCTGGGTCACCTTGGCTTGGAGCTCTTTAATGATGTTATTCGTTGTTTTGACTTGTAGAATTGTGGCTTCTTTGAATTCCTTCATAGTTTTAAGTTCTTCTTGAAGGGACTTTATTACTTTGCATAATGTAGAATTGTCATCGTTTTCTAGTGTTTCAGTTGTGGTGAGGTGGTTAGGGCTGGACGGAATAGCATTGCTTTCTTTTGTTGGAGACATTTCACTCTTTTTTTTTTTTTTTTTTTTGTCTCTGGCCTCTGGCTATGAGGAAATATTTTTTTTTGATGTCTTCTGGACTTGGGTCCAAAGGGGGCACTGTGGTGTAGGAGTTGCCTTACTCCACCCCTATAAGGAGAATCATTCAGTCCTACCTCCCAGGTGGGGACCTAATTAATTCAGGTGGCGGAGCTGTGCACAAGTAAGCTCTGATTCCCCGCAGGAAGGGCCCTTACCAGTACAAAAGTTCGATATAGGACAGTTTCAAATATCTCACAGTTTGCCCGGGGTTGGTTCCTGTAGGGGGGGTAAATCTGCAGTTCAGCTCCAATAGCCTTGCCGCTCCCAAGGCTTGGAAGCTGGCCTGTGACGTCACAGACTGGGATCTGAAGGCACTTTGCAGTGGAGCTACTTCACTTCCAATGGTCGCAACCTTTCCCAGATAATTGGATCGTCTGTGTGAGACCTGGGAGTGCCCAGCAGGGTGGGGATTATCTCTGCGTGGTTTCTGAATCTGCCAGCTGGTTATTAGGTTGGAACTTACCGGGTATTTCTCCTTTTGGGGGGATGGGTTATCCCGATTCCCGGGTCCAGAGGCTTCCTAGCGTGTCCGAGAGTTGGAAGGGGCGTCCTGCCCAGGCATCTTCCATGGTCCCTGTGTAGCTGGGTGAGATTTAGAAGGGGTCGTGCCCTTTGTACAGCATCCTGCAACACTTGCCGCCTTGTGACTGTTGACTCCGAAATCAAAATACGTCCGTGCTGGCCGCCGCCATCTTGGATCCCTCGGCATCTATTTACTTCTAATTGGATTTTAGCCATATAGTACAGGATAACTATACTACAACCAATGCACCAAGGGGAATAGGAACATAGACTTTGTTTCCTATCAATGAGACACTTTGCTCTAGTGGTGCTGCCTTGTAGGCCCACAGTACATGAGGAGGCTCTTGGCTCTCAAACAACTGCTGAACTGGGGCAGGGGACTGCTATGTAGGGGGACCCCACTCCAGAGGAGTGGGATGGAAGGGATAGGGGATAGAGGGTGTTAGGACAGTACTGGGAGGGGTGGAAAGAGGACACTGAGATGGAGATGTAACCTGAAGTAATAAATAAATATTTTTAAAAGTGCAAAATTCAGAGAACTACATGCCAGGTTTGTAGAATATTCCTGCCTCTGACTAATATTTCTTCAAGTTCCCATTTCTGCTAAACTATAAACCATTTTCATCAAATGGGTAGAGAAGAACTTGTCCTTGCTTTGTCCTATTTCTTCAAATCAGCTGCCTAGCTCTTCCACTCAAATGCTCTACTGGACTGGAAGTAATGTCTAGCAGGTAGCATTGCCTCCTTAATAATCGTCCAACTTCTGTTGCCAACACCATCCTTGTCTGAAACATAATGATTTATAATCATTGAAAAATAAAAGCATACTCCTGATCTCTATATGCCTGAGCATTTAATAGAGAAGAAATAGACAAAGTGTTAAGAACAAAACATAAACCTGAATTTAAAACACAAACAAATGAAAGGGGAAATGCTTCAAAAACAATGATTCTTTTTTGGAAGAGAATTACACTGTAAACATGTATGTCATAGTGTAGGATGTGCATAGTTGAAGGTATTGAGGTAGGATATTCTCTTTTTATTGAAAAAAAATATTTTGTGAATTTCACATCATGCACCCTGTTCTCTTCCATCTACCACCTCCCTCCCTCCACCCTCCATCCTTGCAATCTGTCCTAGCATAAAAAAATAACAGCTCATTGTGGAAGCTGCATTGTATCTCAGTATATCCCACAATATTCCCCTTTGTCCACAGATTCTGCTTGCAAATGTTCATTATAATGACTCCTTGGTCAGGTAGGAGGCCCCTGGTTTCTGCTACTCCCTCAGTACTGGAACCTCACTGGAACTCCTCCCATATATGCTATAACTGTCCTGTGTAAGGGAGATCCTGAAGTCCTGGGTTGTGGAACTGACCTCTTATTGTGCTCCAGCACTTCATCTACAGGTAGATGTTGGGGTGGGCCAACTCAAAGTCCTGGTTCTGGACCTGCAACCCCAACTTGCATGGCCAGTTCTACTATGGAAAGGTGCAGGGCCTGCTCTCCTGAGTTCTTGAGCATATGAGGGGCAGGGACACCTCTCCTGCTCTTGTGACCCATCTGGGCCAGATCTACTGTTGGCCAATGGTGGTGAGGGAAAAAGGGAGGGGAGGGCATCCCTCCCTAGCCAACACCACCACATAGCAGACTGAGGGCAGGACTGGCTCTTTCACACTCACTCCCTCAGGGCTGGCTCACTCACAACCCCCATATCCAGGACCAGCTGTTGTGTGCTACCCAGGCAAGATGCAGGGCCTGCTTTCCTGAGTGCTGCAGCATATGAGGGGCAGGGACAACTCTCCTGCTCTTGTGACCCATCTGGTCCAGATCTCCTGTCAGCCAATGGTGGTGAGGGCAAAAGTGAGGGGGGGCATCTCTCCCTAGCCAACAGCACCACATAACAGACAGAAGGCAAGGCTGGCTCTCCCACATTCACTCTCTCAGAGCTGGCTCACCCACAACCCCCACACCCAGGTCCAGGCAGAGTTCTTCTAGTTTCTGGTTTGTTTTCTGTCATGGGAGCCCATCTGGTGCTTTCCTGGTACTGGTGTGGTAGTCATCACAGGCTATCCCATGGCTCAAAAGTGGTGTTTTTATCCAGCTTGCTTTTTTCCCAGGATTGTTAGGCTACTATTCATTCAGATGTTCATAGGTCAGAACACTTAATGTAGAAATAGCCTCTCTCCTCTCTGTCACCTACTGATGCACATGTGACATAGCGGCCATATCTTCAATGCCTCCAAGGGCAGGAGGATAGTTTTTAAAGGGGAAACATTAGGAGAATGAAGTTAGACATTGTTATAATAATAATCTTTGGTCATGATGATTAATAATGAGAGTGGTATTAGTCCAAAATTAAACAGCTGGGCAAGTGTACTGGAAATGTACATGAAGAAATGTGTTTGGGATAAAGCATCTGTAACAGTTACATTAGTTTGTAGTCTGTCAGAGTCTTTCATGATAGTTATTGATTCAGTTGTATAGAGGAATGCTTCCTTGGGGCTGGAGAGGGGGCTCCACTACTAAGAGCATTTGTTTTTCTTTCAGAGGATCTGAGTTCAGTTTCCAGCACCCACATCAGAAATTCAAAACTCTGTAACTCTAGCTGAAGAGCATCCAGTGCCCTCTTATAAACTCCATAGATATATGCACTCATACCCACACAGAAACAAACACATGTACATAATTAAGAATAAAATACCTCCCTCCCCTTTCATTGAAATATGGTTTCACTGAGCATCTCTGACTGGCCTGAAACTTGTTATGTAGACCAGATGGGCCTTGAGCTCAGAGAGATCTACCTAATTCTGTCTTCCAAGAGCTGGTATTAAGGGCATGCACCGCCATATCCTGAATAAATCTTTTTTTTTTAAAGAAAAGAAAACAGTCTTTCTTTACAACCTCTCAGCTTAATGTACTATTTTCTTTCTTTTAGGGCTGACACAAGTGGCTGACAATTTTCACATTTCTTTTTTCCAAATAAAAGGAAATCATTAAAATGTTTTAAACACTTTAAATTCCATAATAATTGATCAACACCCATATGTGTACTCACAAATGATAGGTGATAGATGATAGATTAAATAGATAGATGATAGGTAGATATATAGACAGATAGGTAGACTCTCTGCATATTAATGATTATGACAGCCATTTTTGTTAAAACACCTTATTTGTGATGCTACATTTACAGTATCATGCAAGTCATTTATTGAGAGAGCAAAAGCAGTCACTTCTAAGAATCACACAAAATAGAAACCACATAAAAACCACTTTCCAAACATGCAACTATGGAGCAAAAGGTTGAAGCTA
Source organism: Lophiomys imhausi (assembly GCA_907164525.1). Taxonomy (NCBI): domain Eukaryota; kingdom Metazoa; phylum Chordata; class Mammalia; order Rodentia; family Muridae; genus Lophiomys; species Lophiomys imhausi. Next base: position 2,929,940 of record CAJQZJ010032268.1, on the reverse strand, counting down.
CCAAACATGAGCTGAGAAGGAGACCTTACTCCTCAAAGAAAAACCGGGAAAGAGGCCTTGGGACAGGAAGGATTTTTTTTTTTTATAAAAGCAAGAAAAACAAATTGGTATATTTGGGGATAGGAAGAATCTATATTATAAGGGTCATAGCTGAATGGTGATCAAGAGAACTGGTTGCCTTCAATTGTGAAGTAGTGGTTGGGCTCCTATACTACAGTCCTGAAAGGTAGCCCCAAAGTAGCTTCCCTGCTTTCTTAGTCACAAACCGGAGCTTGAGAATCTTTTCAAAATTCCAGTTGTCCTCTCCCCTCCCACTTCCCCTACTTGTTATTTTCCTTCCTTCCCTCCTCCCTTCTTCTCTTCTCTACTTCCTAACTTCCCTTCTTCCTTGCTCACAATCTTCCCTCTTTCTTTCACTCCTTCCTTTCTTTCATGAAATATCAGTAGATACATCTTAATTATGAAAATAAAATGATGTTAAAGTGATGGTAGAGGCCAGAAAAATGTCTCTAATGAGTAAAGGCACTGAGATTGTTCATTAGAAACCTCATGATGGGCTGCCTGAGGAGGCCCACCAGGCCCCAGGAACATCAAAGTTAGACTTCTCCCAAAAAAAAACCCTGCCTTCCAGGTCCACCTGGGGCACATCCAACAGAGGTGAGCTTTGTGCTGTCCCCTGAGTTCCATCATATGGCCCACAATTCTATCTGCCTTCTCGAGGAGGCCTGCCAAACTCCAGGAACATCCAGGTTAGATCCCCTCCTGCCAATCCCCTGCCTGCTGGTCCATCTAGAGCACAACCAGGAAAGGTAAGCGAAATGTCTCATGAGCTGCATGCTCTGGCCCATGGCTCTGCCTGCCTTTCTGAGGAGGCCTATAGAGCATCAGGGACATTCAGATCCACTTGCAGCACAGCCAGTGGAGGTGAGCAGTGTGCTGTTTCCTGAGCTCCATTGTCAGGCTCACAGCACTACTACCCTCCCTATAGAGTCCACCCAGCATCAGGAACATCCAATTAACACCAGGGACAACCAGATAGCTAAAGACCAGCATAAGGACACAATCAACAAGAACCTGGGCAATATAGCACTACCAGAGCCCAGCTATGTTACTACAGCAAGCCCTGGATATCCTAACACAGTTGAAACACAAGAAAATGACCTTAAATATGTGCTTATGAAATTGATGGATACCTTAAAAGAGGAAAATAAACCCCTCAAAGAAAAATAGGAAATACAATCAAGCAGGTATAGGAAATGAATAAATCCCTTAAAGAAATACAGAAAAAAAATACAAACAGGAGAAGGAAATGACTAAAATGGATTAAGACCTGAAAAGAGAATTAGAACCAATAAAGAGAACATAAGCTGAAGCAATCATGGAGCTGGGAAACTTAGGAAAGAGAAAAGGAACTGTATATACAAGGATCACCAACAGAATACAAAAGATGGAAGAGAGAATTTCAGGAACAGATGATAACAATTGAAGAAAATGGTACATCAGTCAAAGAAAATGTTAACTCTAAAAAAGCTCCTGACAAGGTATACTGGGCCATTTAACTCTCATAAATGTGGCATATTTAATTCTGCTGTTTTGTAAAGAATTTATTGTTATAAGAGAAAGAACCATTTGTTGGATTGAAAAGGGAAGCTGTTGGGGGGGAAGAGGGTGGAAGGGTGGGACAGGAAGGGGGAATAGGGAAGGGTTTGTGACTGAGATGTAACTTGAAGAAAAAAAATAAAGTACTTATATAAAAAAAGAGAGAGAGACAAATCACAGCATGCTCATCTCAGCCTCTGAGTCAGGGCTTCTGTTATATTGATGCATTTACCTCTGTCCTATTCATCTATACTGAGACTATTTATAAACACCCCCAGAGTTGAGAAAGTCAACACTCTTTATTATTTCCTTATATTATATTCATATTAAGATTCCAGATTGACAATATTTTAGATCAAATGCAGAAAAACTTAAAATATATGAGTAAGGAAGAGAGTAAAAAAAGAAATTGAGTCATAGGGGACAGTGTGCAAAGTACTTGCTTCACAGGCAGGAGAACCTGAATTCAATCCTCAAAACATAGTAAAATTGTCAGGCCTGTTGCCCAGTGCTTTTGAAAGTGCTTTGAAGGTGCAGATGGGCAAGTTCCTGAGGCTCCCTGGCAGCTAGTCTGGCTTGCTATTCAGCTCCAGACCAGTGAGAGACTTTGACTCAAAGGAGGCATTTACTCTTTCTGTGGATAGTGTCCAAGATTTTCACCTGACCCAAATACATACAGAAACACACCCAGGTGACACAAAGAGGAAGAAGAAGTTGGATTAAAACATTTCTACATTTATTAGCAAGAATATACTAGGGATCTTCCTGTCTTCACATTGATCAGGTGTTAATACATCTAAAACATGATGTCCTATGAAGTTCAGAGAGGAAAATTATAAAATCACTAAGTTGCACTTATTTTATATTTTTGCCTTTATTTCTAGGTTTTTTTTAATTAAAAAGTTTTTCTTATAACATTGAAATTCAATTTGTGCTATCCATTTACTCCTGGATGTAGAGCTTTTGCTAGAGGGTGGCCAAACTACCAAAGGTCCCTAAAGACAACCTATGTTTCCTCTCTGAGCAGTTCAGAGAAGAAGTTGCCAATAATTAGTAGCAGGACTTGATGCTCATCTCCTCTTTCCCTGCTGGAATTTTGTCTGGCTTGAGCCTTCACAGGTCTTGTGCGTGCTGTCTCTTGCTATAAATTAATACAGGCAACTGCCCTGCTGTGTTCAGAAAATATCGTTTTCTTGTTGTCATCTACTTCATATGGCTTTTAAAGTCTTTCTATCCTATCCTCTGTGAGAATTCATGAGCTTTGGGAGAAAGGGTGTAGAATAGACTTCTCATTTAGAGCTGAGCATTACACAGTGTATTATTCTCTGTTCTTAGAAAGTTTGGGGATCTTTCTGTTAATTGTTATCTACAGCAGAAGGATCATTTTCTGTTGAGTGCTGACAGATACAATAGTCTAGTGTCATAGTGATAAAGTCATTAGGATCCACGTTGATGCTATGTTAATAATTCTATGTTATACATTAGCATTCTCAGTTCTTGCTCATTTCAAAGTGTGGTGAATACGACTGGTACCTGAATTTAAAGGGGGGGGGGAATCCTTTGTGGCTGTCATTCCTTAGACTTCTATATTTCTGGTTGGGTTTTTTGTGGGTTGAGATATTCTTTCTCTTCTTCAAGAGGGATGAGTGTCTAAAAAGCCAGTCCAAAAAAAGTCATGTTAAGGTAGTCCCTCAAATAAACACTTGCCCAGTAACACAAAAAAAAAAATTAAAAAAATAAAAAAGCTCCTGACAAAAAAACATCCAAGAAATCTAGGACACTTTTAAAAGACCAAACCTAAGGGAAATAGAAATAGAAAAAGAAGAAGACTCCCATCTCCAAGGCTCTGAAAATATTTTCAACAAAATCATAGAAAAAAATTCCCCAACATAAAGAAAAATGTGCCAATAAAACTGTAAGAAGCCCACAGAATACCAAATAGATTGGAACAGAAAATAAAATCCTCCTGCCACATAATACTTACAACACTAAATGTACAGATCAAAGAAAGAATATTAAAAGCTGCAAGGGGAAAAGGCCAAGTAACATATAAAGCCATACCTATCAAAATTATAGCCAAATTCCCAAATTCTGTCTAAAAGACAGAGGGCCTGGGCAGAAGTCTTTTAGACTCTAAGAGACCACAGATATTAGCACAGACTACTATACCCAGCAAAACTGTTAATCATCATAGATGGAGAAAACAAGAAAGGTATTCCATGACAAAAATCAATTTTAAACAATATCTTTCCACTAATCCAGCTCTACAGAAGCTACTAGAAGGACAACTCCAACCCAATTAGGTTAACTACACCCAAAAACACAAGAAATAAATAACTCCACACTAGCAAAACCAAAAGAAGGGAAAAACACACACACACACACACACACACACACACACTACCACCATGAACATCAAAAAACAGGAATTAATAATCATTCATCACTAATATCTCTCAACATTAATGGACTCAATTCACCAATAAAAATATACAAGCTGACAGAATGGATATAAAAACAGAATCCATCATTCTCCTGCATAAAAGAAACACACCTCAGCAACAAAGGTAGCAACATTATCTCAGAGTAAAGGGCTGGAAAAAGATATGCCAAGCATATGGACCCAGGAAGCAAGCTGGAGTAGCCATTTTAATATCTAATAAAATAGACTTTCTATGAAACTTAAATAAAAGAGATAGGGAAGAACACTTCATACTCATGAAGGAAAGTCCACCAAGATGACTTCTCAATCCTGACCATCTATGTCTCAAATGCAAGGGCACCCGCATTTGTAAAAGAATCATTAATAAAGCTTAAATCACACATTGAACTCCACACATTAATAGTGGGAGACTTCAACACCCCAGTCTCACCAATGGTCAGGTCAATGAGACAGAAACTAAAGAGAAATGATGAAATTAATGGACTTTATGAATCAAATGGACATAACAGATATTAAAAGAGTATTAAAAGCTGCAAGGGAAAAAGGCCAAGAATATTTCACACAAACAAAAGGAATATACCTTCTTCTCAGCACCTCACAAAACCTTCCCCCAAACTGATCATATAATTGGTCACAAAATAGGCCTCAACAAATAAAATAAATTAAAAAAAAAACCTTACATCTTATCAGGCCACCATAGATCAAAGTTGGACTTCACAACAGAAAAAACAGAAAGCCTGTAAACTAATGAAAACTGAACAACTTTATACTCAATGACCTCTGAGTCAGGGAAAAAATAAAGAAATAATTTAAAGACTTTCTAGAATTCAATGAAAATAGAGGCACAACATGCCCAAACTTATACACAATGAAAACAGTCCTGAGAGCCAAGTTCATAGCACTAAGTACCTTCATAAAGACATTGGAGAGATCTCATACTAGCAATTTAAAAGAACACCTGAAAGATCCAGCATAAAAAGAAGTAAACACACCCAAAAGGAGTAGATGGCAAGAAATAATCAAACTCAAATCAAATCAATATAACAGAAACAAAGAGAACAACAGAAAGAATCAATGAAGCCAAAAGCTGATTCTTTGAGAAAATTGACAAGATAGACAAACCCGTAGCCAAACTAACTAATATTCAGAGATACAATATCCAAATTAACCAAATCAGAAATGAAAAGGGGTACATAACAACAGACACTAAGGAAATCCAAAGAATCATTAGGTATTATTTCAAAATCCTGTACTCTACAAAATTGGAAAATCTAAATGAAATGGACAATTTTCTTGATAGATACCTCTTACCAAAGTTAGATCAATATCAGATAAACAATCTGAATAGTCTTATAACACCAAAGAAAATAAAACCATCATTAAATGTCTCCCAATGGAAAAAAAAAGTCCAGGTCTATATGGTTTTAGTGCAGAATTCTACCAGATTTTCAAAGAAGAGCTAATACCAGAAAATAGAAACTCAAGGAACATTGCCAAACTCACTCTATCAGGCCACAGGCACACTGATACCTAAACCACACAAAGACTCAACAAAGGAAGAGAATTTTAGACCAATCTCCCTCATGAACACTTATGCAAAAATACTCAATAAAATACTCACAAACCAAATCCAAGCACACATCAGAACTATCATCCACCATAATCAAGTAGGCTTCATCCCAAAGGTGCAGGGATGGTTCATTATACAAAAATTGCACTGATAAAATCCACCATGCAAGCAAACTAAAAGAAAAAAAAACATGGTCATCTCATTAGACAGTGAAAAAGTCTTCAACAAAATCCCACACCCAAGTAAAATAAAGGCAATATACAGCAAGCAAATAACCAAGATTAAATTAAATGAAGAGAAACTTAAAGGAATTTCACTAAAATCAAGGATAAGACAAGGCTACCCACTCTCTGTATTGATTCAATATAGTACTTGAAGTTCTAGCTAGAGCAATAAGACAACTAAAGGTGAGCAAAGGAGTGCAAATTGGAAAGGAAGAAGTCAAAGTATCCCTATTTGCAAATGATATGATAGTATATATATATATATGTAATCCCCAAAACTCTACCAGACAACTCTTACAGCTCATAACACCTTCAACAAAATGGCTAGACACAAATATATATATATATATATATATATATATATATATATATATATATATATCAGTAGCCCTTTATACAAATGATAAACAGGCTGAGAAAGAAATTAGGGAAACAACACCTTTCACAATAGCCACAAATAATATAAAATATCTTGGTGTAACTCTAGCAAAGCAAGTGAAAGACATGTATAACAAGAACTTTAAGTCTCTGAAAAACTAAATTGAAGAAGATATTAGAAGATGGAAATATCTCCCATGTTCACAGATCAGTAGGATAAACATAGTAAAAATGGCTATCTTACCAAAACCAATCTACAGATTCAATGCAGCTCCCATCAAAATCCCAACACAATTCTTTATAGTCCTTGAAAAGTAATTTTCAACTTCATATGGAAAAATAATAAACCTAGGATAGCTAAACAATCCTGTATATAAAAGAACTTCTGGAAGTATCATTATCCCTAATTTCAAGCTGTCCTACAGAACAAAAGTAAAGAAAGTGAATATCACTGGTATAAAAACAGACAGGTTGATCAATGCAATAGAATTGAAGACCCAGAAATAAACCCACATAACTATGGACAATTGATTTTTGACAAAGTAGTCAAAACCATACAAAAAGGAAACCATGGAAAAAGGAAAGCATTTTCAACAAATGGTGCTGGTCTAACCCAATGGCTGTATGTAGAAGAATACAAATAGACCCATACCTATTACCCTGCACAAATTGTAATTCCATGTGATCAAAGACCTCAACATAAAACTGAATACAATAAACCTAATAGAAAAGAAAGTGGGTGTTAGCCTTGAATACATTGGTAGAGGAGATAACTTCATGAATAGAACATCAATAGCTCAGGCACTACAATCAACAATTAATGAATAGGACTTCATGAAACAGAAAACTTATACGAGGCAAAAGACACTGTCAATAAGACAAAATGGCAGCCTACAGAATGGGAAAAGATCTTCAGCTGGGCATGGTGGCACACGCCTTTCATTCCAGCACTTGGGAGGCAGAGGCAGGCGGATCTCTATGAGTTCACAGCCATTTTGGTCTACAAAATGAGTCCAGGACAGCCAGACTCTGTTACACAGAGAAACCTGTCTCAAAAAAAAAAAACAAAAAAACCCTGCCTCCCCACCCCCCAAAAAAAGGAAATCATCCAATTTGCAGGCAAATTGATGGAACTAGAAATTATTATCCTGAGTGAAATAACCCAAACCAAGAAAGACACACATGGTCTGTACTCACTTATAAGTGGATATTAGCCATAAAGTAGTGAATAACCACGCTACAATCCACAGACCCGAAGAAGCGAAGTAACAAGATGGGCTCAAGGGAGGATGCTTGAATATCCCTCAGAGGGAGAAATAAAATAGACATTGGAGGTGGATGGAGAGAGAGACGTGGGTGGGAGAGGGGGTTGAGAGGAGAACAAGAGTGGGGAGCAGGTGTGGGAAGGAGAGGGGGCTGTGAGTGAGGATGGAAATTGGTAGGGGGCATGTCTGGGAGAAGCTAGAGACCTGAGACAAGGAAAGCTCCCCAGAGTCTGTAGGCGTGACCCTAGCTGAGACTCCTAGCAGTGGGGGATATGGGGCCTGAAGTGGTGGCCACCTTCTGTAGCCAGGCAAGACTTCCAGTGGAAAGAGGTGGACACCAACCCTCCCACAAACCTTCAACCCAAATTTGTCCTGCCTACAAGATGTGCAGGGATAGATAGAGGAGAGACTGACAGAATGGCCAACCAATGACTGGCCCAACTTGAGACCCACCCCATGGGAGAGAGTCAAGCCTTGACATTATTAATGATACTCTTCTGTGCTTGCAGACAAGAACCTAGCATAATTGTCTTCTGAGAGGTTTCAACCAGCAGCTGGTGGCAATAGATTCAGAGATCCACAGCAAAACAATATGGGGAGCTTAGGGAGTCTTGTGGGTGAGTGGGTGAAAGGATTGAGGGAGCTGGAGGGGTCAAGGACACCACAAGAAGACCTACAGAGTAAACTAACCTGGGAGCAAGGGGACTCAAAGAGACTGAACCACCACCAAGACAGCATGCATGGACTGGACTTAGCCCCCTACACATATGTAGCAGTTAGGCAGCTTGACATTCATGTGGGTCGTCTCCTAATAATTCAAAAAGGGTCTGTCTCTGAATCTGTTGCCTGCCTTTGGATCCCTTGTGCCTAGCTGGGCTACCTTGTCTGGTATCAGTGGGAGAGGATGCATCTAGTTCTGCTTCATGTGCCAGGTTGGGTTGGTACCCTTGTGGGTAAGAGGAGAGAGGAATGAAGGGAGGGCATCTAAGAGTGTTACTGGGAGGAGGGGCTGCAATTGGGATATAAAGTGAATAAATAAATTAATGAAAAAAATTTAAGAAAGAAAAAATGTGTGCTGGGAGCCAAAAGAATGCTAAAATAATAAGTTATCTCCAGGCCCAAAAAGAAGAAAATGAAAAAAGAAAAGAAAAGAAACCTCATGGTGGGAACTGACCCCTGCAAGCTGTTTTCTCACCTTCACATGCTTTGGCACATGGAAGCACACATTTGGAAAAATAAATTTAATCAATGTTTAAAGTAAAAGTTATTGTTCCAATGAATAAGTGCACTGAGCGAGACAAACTCTAATTTCAGTTAGTTCTTCTGCATACCTGAACAAGCTATTTCTATCCATACCCTTTTCTTGAACAAATAATCTGTGCAAGCCTTGGAAATGAAGACCGCATGTGGCCACAGAGGTAAGCACAGAACACTGCCTTAATTCCCACAGTCGCAGTGCACCTGCATTGAACTTGAAAGGCTTGCTGCTATTTCTGAACTAGAATCAGGTTAATCCTACTTAACTCTCTTTGCTCCCCCTAAAAACCTTGTCTAACTATATTTTTCATGTAAGATCTGTTAATAGAGTAGTGTTAATAACAATAATAACTATTAATCATGTCATTTTGAAATTCTTAAAATTACATACAGATATACCACACATAATAAAAACCACAGGCAAGGTGGTTTTAGTCTAATGGTTGCCATATTTCAGCCTTTATGGGTAACTTCCCCTAATATCTCCCTGGGTCCCAGTAGGACAGGGTGAGATTGGGGAGGACAAAGGATCGTTTACCAATGAGGGGACAATATTGGGTTTGCATATGATTGGTGTCCTCAGGAAACCCACAAAAATGTTCTGATTGTAGCTTGAGAGTCTAAGCAAGCCATCTCTTTATACATTGGGAAGCATTTGGAAGCTTGGCTTTTAAGCTGCAGAGTTGCAAGCTGTACGCTTTCCCCCTGGTAGCCATATGCCCCAGCATTTCCTGCCAGCATAGATTTAAATATTGTCTCCTTGTTCTTCCTTCCTGAGCAGGCTGGTAATCACAAGTCCAGGCTTCCCATTCTTCTCCTACTCCCCCTTCTTACCTCTTTTCTCAAAAATCTATATAAAGGAGGGTGGGACTGGAGGGAGGAGTAGGGAGGGGATTGTGATTGAGATGTAACTTGAAGAAATAAAAAATAAATTATAAAAAAAATCTATATAAAAGAAATCCAGTATTTCTTGGAAAATAGGAAAAGTCAGGAGCCTTCAAGGTCCCCAGCAACTTCCCTTTCTGTAGGAGGAAAATCTTTTCAGTCTGTGGCTGGTTCAATAGAATGTTGAAATTCCTTTTGTCCCCAAACAGCATGTTTTGTATTTATCAGAACATCTGTATTTCAGGGGCATTATGAAGAGTAACTTTCTCCAATGCCTCTCTCCAGCCATAAGTAACCAACCTGGCAGAACCTATAGCTTTCTAAACAGGTGAGAAATGAAGATACCATGATTTTCAGGTTAGAAATGTTTACTCCTATTCAAATTTTTAAAATCTAACTGAATGTTCTCTGAAGTTAGACCTGACCCATAGAACTCCATTCTGCCTCTACCACTAAGAAAGAGTGAAGTGGAGTCTGTTTTTCCCTCTTTTTCTTGCTCAAATGCACCAATCCCTTTGAGGAGGAAGAGTGGAGAAGGAAGGAAGAACCATAGTACTTACCAAACTACATCACAGCTATTCAATATGACTTGATAAACAGAATAATGCCGACAACCTTCTAACATGTGACCATGTCCCCAGACATGGTGAAAGGGGATTTGATGGTGTGGTTAAATGCAGGACTGTAAAAAGGGAAAAAATGACTTGTATCTTGGACCTGAGCCTAATATTACCCAAAGTATTTTTAAAAGGGAGGAGAGGCAGAAGGGTCAGCATCCGAAAGGAAATATAACAATAGAATCAAAAGTTACTAAGGAGTGGGAACAGTCTGAGGAAGCCAGAAAGGGCAAGCAAATGGAGTCTCTAGACAGACCTCCAAGAGATCACAGCCCCAGCAACAACCTGACTTCCAAAACAATATAATATAATAAATTAGAGATGCCTTTTGTTGCCAAAATCTCTGTTACTTTATTATAACAGCCAAAGAAAGCTAATGCACTTATTCCCTTGTGGGATACTTCATGTATTTTCCAGACCCCCACAGTAAGAGGGGCAGCAGCTTTCTAAACAACCGTGTTTCTCAAGCATGGGCACTGTTTGCCACCCCCAAGAGAGCATCCCTAAGGTCTGAAGACATTCAAGGTAATCATGACTTGGGAAAGTTTCTAGTGTCGTGTAGATAGATGCACTTCAAGCTTCTGCTGAACACGCTGCAATGCTCAGGAAACCCCAGAGCAAAGAAATATTTGCTCTAAGACTCCAGGGCTGCCAAGATCGAAAATTCTTAACTGAAGCAAGAAATAAACCCTTTGGCCTCTTATAAATCTTCTTCCTTTTCAGCACAAAGCTCCATTAAAGTCTGTCACAAAATAACCTGAACTTGATCCCCCCCTCCCCCACCAGGAGAGACATGCTGGGTAAATTCCAATCTAATACCCAGCCGGCAGACACAGACCCCACGAAGAGATAATCTCCAGCCTGATGGGCACCCCCAGGTTTCGCACAGCCGATCCAGCTATCTGGCGAAAAGTTGTGACCCCTGGAAGTACACTCAGCTCAGTTGCAGAGTACCATCAGACTGCAGATTGCAAACCACTGCAGTATACGGGAACTTAGTCGAGCTTGACATCACTTGCTAGTCTTCAGACCCAAGCCATTGGAATGGCAAGGCTATTGGGGGGTGAAAACAGATTTACCCACCACAGAAGTCAACCCTGGGAAAACTGTGAGATATTTGTAAGTGCTGTATATCGGATTTATTTACAAGTACTGGCCCTTTCAGCGGGGAACCAGAGCTTACCTGTACACAGCTCCACCCCCTGGATTAGTTAGGTCTCCACCTAGGAGACAGGGCTGAATGACTCACCTTACAGGGGTGGAGTAAGGCAATTCGACTTCTACACCAAAACGCCCCCTGTAGACCCAAATCCAGAAGACAGCTAGAAATTTCTAATGGCCAGAGGCCCCAGACCAAAAAAAAAAAGAACAGAGCCGAATGACTCCAACAAAAGAAAGCAATGCTATTTCATCCAGCCCAGACCACCTCACCACAGCTGAAACACATGAAAATGAGGACAATTCTACATTATGGAAAGTGATAGAGTCCCTTCAAGAAGAACCTAAATCTATGAAGGAATTCAAAGAGCCACAATTGCACATACGAAAGGGATGGAAAACACCATTAGAGAACTTCAGAACAAGGTGGGACAACTTGAACAAGTAAAAGAGAGGGCAATGGAAGACTTCCAGGCTAAGACAAGCAAACTGGAGCAGGAAATGTACAAAACAAATACAATTACTCAAGAAATGAAAATAGAAATGGAAAAAATAAAGAAAACACAGAGTCAAAAATGGAAATGGAGAGTCAAGGGATGAGAACAGGAACTATGGATTTGAGTACCAAAAATAGGATTCAAGAGATGGAAGACAGGATCTCAGGCATGGAATATTCGATGGAAGAAATCAATACAACATCCAAAGAAAATGAGAAAGCTAAAAAATTTCTCACCCACAAAATCCAAGAAATCAAGGACTGAATGAAAAGATGGAACCTAAGAATTATAGGCAGAGAGGAAAGAGAAGACTCCCGACTCCATGGTCCAGGAAATATCTTCAACAAAATCATAGAAGAAAACTTCCCAAACCTAAAGAAAGAGATGCAAGTAAAAATCCAAGAGACTTACAGAACACCAAACAGATAAGATCAGGAAAGAAACTCCTCTCGCCACATAATAATAGAAACTCCAAATGTAGAGAACAAAGAAAGAATATTAAAAGCTGTAAGAGAAAAAGGCCAAGTCACATACAATGGCAGACCCATCAGAATTACACCTGACTTCTCCTGAAAAACTTTAAAAGCTAGAAGGGCCTGGACAGATGTCCTACAAGCCCTGAGAGAACATAGGTGCCCAGCCAGACTACTATACCCAGAAAAACTCTCTATCAACATAGAAGGAGAAAACAAGATATTCCATGACAAAATCAAATTCAAACAATATCTCCTCACAAACCCAGCCCTACAGAAAATCCTAGAAGGAAAATTCCAACCCAGAGAAGATAACTACACCCAAGAAAACAGAGGAAATAGAAACCTCCACAGCAACTAAACAAAAAGAAACACAAGATGACCAGCTATCCCAAAATAATGGGAAATACAACCTCTGGTCACTAATATCCATCAACATCAATGGACTCAACTCGCCAATAAAAAGACACAGACTTACAGACTGGATCCGTAAACAAGACCCATCTTCTTGCTGTATACAAGAAACACATCTCACTATTGAAGATAAACACTATCTCAGAGTAAAGGGCTGGGAAAAGGTTTTCCAAGCAAATGGACCCAGGAAACAAGCTGGAGTAGCCACCCTAATATCAAACAAAATAGACTTCCAATTAAAATTAATAAAAAAAGACAGAGAAGGGCATTACATACTCGTAAAGGAAATATTCATCAAGAGGACATCTCAATATTGAAGATCTATGCCCCAAATACAAAGGCACCTACATTTATAAAAGAAACACTTCTAAAATTTAAATCGCACATCGATCCAAACACTTTAGTAGTGGGAGACTTCAACACCCCACTCACAAGTATGGACAGATCATGAAGACAGAAGCCAAACACAGAAATAATGAGTCTGACAGAGATCATGAAACAAATGGACCTAACAGATATCTACAGAACGTTTCACCCAAACACAAAAGAATACACATTCTTCTCAGCACCTCACGGAAACTTCTCCAAAATCGACCACACAAAGATAGGCTCAACAGATACAAGAAAATTGAAATAACCCCTTGTATCTTATCAGACCACCATAGAATAAAGCTGGACTTCAATAGCAAGAGAATCAACAGAAAGTCTACACACACATGGAAATTGAACAACTCTTTACTAGAGAACCACTGGGTCAGGGAAGAAATAAAGAGGAAAATCAAAGACTTCTTAAAATCCAATGAAAACGAAGACAAAACACACCCAAACCTATGGGACACAATGAAAGCTGTGCTACGAGGAAAGTTCATAGCACTAAGTGCCTTCAAAAGGCAATTGTGACAGCTCATATTAGCAAATTAACAGCTAAACTGGGTTAATTGGAAAAAAAAGAAGCAAACACTCCCAAGAGGAGCAGAAGGCAGGAGATCATCAAACTTAGGGCTGAAATCAACAACTTAGAAACAAAAAGAACTGTACAAAGAATCAATGAAACCAAGAGTTGGTTCTTCGAGAAAATCAACAAAATAAACAGACCCTTAGCCAAATTAACTAAAAGACAGAAGGAAAAAACCCACATCAACAAAATCAGAAATGAAAAGGGTGAAATAACAACAGACATTGAGGAAATCCAGAGAATATTTGGATCCTACTTTAAAAATCCATACTCCACCAAATTTGAAAACTTAACTGAAATGGACAATTTTCTTGATAAATTCCACCTACCAAAGCTAAATCAAGATCAGATAAACAGATAAAACAGCCCTATAACCCCTAAGGAAATAGAAACAGTCACTAAAAATCTCCCAACCAAAAAAAGCCCAGGGCCAGATGGCTTTAGCATGGAATTCTACCGGACCTTCAGAGAGGAGCTAACACTAATACATTTCAAACTCTATCACCAAATGGAATCTGAAAGAACATTGCCAAATTCATTCTATGAGGCCACAGTCACCTTGACTCCTAAACCACAAAAAGACGCAACAAAGAAAGAGAACTTCAGACCAATCTCTCTCATGAACACAGATGCAAAAATACTTAATAAAATACTAGCAAACCAAATTCAAGAACACATCAAAAGTATCATACATCATGATCAAGTAGGCTTCATCCCAGGGAGGCAGGGATGGTTCAACATATGAAAGTCTATCAACATCATTCACCATATAAACAAGATGAAAAAAAAAACCACATGATAATCTCGCTAGATGCAGAAAAAGAATTTGACATAATCCAACACCCCTTCATGCTAAAAGTTCTGGAGAGAACGGTTATACAAGGACCGTACCTAGAAATAATAAAGGCAATATACAGCAGGCCAGTGGCCAACATCAAATTAAATGGAGAGAAACTTGAAGCATTTCCTATAAACTCAGGGACAAGACAAGGATGTCCACTTTCACCATATCTCTTCAATATAGTACTTGAAGTTCTTGCTAGAGCAATAAGACAACTAAAGGAGATCAAGGGGATAAACATCAGAAACAAAGAAGTCAAATTAGCCCTATTTGCAGATGATATGATAGTATACATAAGCGACCCCAAAAATTCCACCAGAGAACTCTTACAACTGATAAACACCTTCAGCAAAGTGGCTGGATACAAAATTAATTCAAAAAAATCAGAAGCCCTTCTTTATACAACAAACAAATGGGCTGAGAAAGAAATAAGGGAAACAACCCCCTTCACAATAGCCACAAACAACATAAAATACTAGGGGTAACTCTAACCAAGCAAGTAAACGACCTGTACAACAAGAACTTCAAGTCCTTGAAGAAAGAAATGAAAGAGGCCTTTAGAAGATGAAAAGTTCTCCCATGCTCATGGATAGGTAGGATCAACATAATAAAAATGGCCATCCTACCAAAAGCAATATATAGATTCAATGAAATTCCTATCAAAATACCAACACAATTTTTATAGACTTGGAAAGAGCTATTCTCAATTTCATATGGAACAACAAAAAGCCCAAAGTAGCTAAATCAATCCTGTACAATAAAAAAACATCTGGAGGTATCACCATCCCAGATTTCAAGCTGTACTACAGAGCAATATTTGTAAAAACAGCATGGTATTGGTATGGAAGCAGACCAGTTGATCAATGGAATCGAACTGAAGATCCAGAAATAGACCCACACACTTATGGCCACCTAATTTTTGACAAAGAAGCCAAAACAGCACAATGGAAAAAGGACAGCAACTTCAACAAATGGTGCTGGTCCAACTGGATGTCCACTTTTAAAAGAATGAAATTAGACCCATACTTATCACCTTGTACAAAACTTAAGTCCAAGTGGATCAAAGACCTTAACATAAGGCTGGTCACACTAAATCTACTAGAAGAGAAAGTGGGAAAAACCCTCGAACTCATTGGCACAGGTGACAACTTCCTGAACAGAACACCAACAGCTCAGGACCTGAGATCACCAATCAATAAATGGGACCTCATGAAACTGAAAAGCTTCTGTAAGGCAAAAGACACTGTTATTCGAACAAAATGGTAGCCTACAGACTGGGAGAAAATCTTCACCAACCCCACATCTGACAGAGGGCTAATATCCAAAATCTACAAAGAACTCAAGAAATTAAATGCCAAGAAACCAAATAATCCAATCAAAAAATGGGGGACAGAGCTAAATATAGAATTCACAAAGGAGGAATCCCTAATGGCTGAGAGACACTTGAAGAAATGCTCAACATCCTTAATCATCAGAGAAATGCAACTCAAGACGACTCTGAGATTCCTTCTCACACCTGTCAGAATGGCTAAGATCAAAAACTCAAATGACAGCACATGCTGGCGAGGGTGTGGAGAAAGGGGAACCCTACTCCATTGCTGGTGGGAGTGCAGGCTTGTGCAACCACTATGGAGGTAGTCTGGCGATACCTTAGAAAACTTGAAATAACTTTGCCTCAGGACCCAGCCATACCACTTCTGGGTATACACCCAAATGTCTCCTCATGGAATCATAAGGAAGTTTCCTCATCTATGTTCATAGCAGCCTTATTTGTAATGGCTAGAAACTGGAATCAACCCAGATGTCCCTCAACCGAAGAATGGGTTAAAAAACTGTGGTACATCTACACAATGGAATATTATTCACCTATCAGGAACAATGAAATTATGCAATTTGCAGCCAAATGGATGTATCTAGAAAAGCACATCCTGAGTGAGCTAACCCAGACTCAGAAGGATGCATATGGCATCTATTCACTTATATAGGATTCTAGCTATATAGTAGGGGATATTGATACTACAACTAACACACCAAAGGGAACATGGATACAGACTTTTTATTTTTTTATTTTTTTATTTTTATTTTTTTCTATTTTTTATCTGTTTGTCTGTTTATTTGTTTGTTTGTTTTTTAGTTCTCTCTCCCGGGCAATGAGACACTTTTCACTGGTGGTACTGCCTCGTAGACCCTCAATGAATGAGGAGGCTCTTGGCCCTCATACGACTTCTGAACTGAGATGAGGGACTGTTATATAGGGACACCCCACCCCAGAGAAATGGGATGGAAGGGTTAGGGTCTAAAGAAAAAAAAATGAAATGTGAGGTTTCAGCCTTTTTCTATTAATTGTCATAAACTCTTTAGGATAATTAAGAAATGCAAACTAATAGTTATGCAAGCCGGTCATTGTATTAGATATTTTGAGAGTCTATTATAGTTATTTTCTAAGCTAATCAGAAATAAAGCTGCTAAGAGACAAGCAACATCTGCTTATCCTAATATAAGAGATAGATTGGGCCTCTTCAAAAACCTCAAGTGATCTGCAGAATATGGCATTCAAAGATGTTTTTGTAACTTTAGATTTTTTTATATCGAGACATATCAACTGCTGACAGCACCCCCTTTTCTACTCCAAATAGAAGATGAGCATTGAAGAATCTCCAGTGGGAGATGATTGAATTAGTCGCAAGCCTATCTCTTGGCAGGAAAAACCCCTTGCTCCAACCATAGACAGAATGCTGTCCGAAAAGGACAAACTTGGAAGTAGGTAAGTCAACAGCCTGGCTCTGCCAAGACAGGGTAGGCAAGTCCTTCATAACCCCTTCTCTACAATCAATGTCTGTCAGAGAAATGGGGCCGAATGACTGAAGATCGATGCTGTAATGTATGGAGAGAAAATGGGAACTGCCCAGGCAGCCACTGGTATGTCATTTCTTAGTTTTGGAAGCTGCAGGCCCTGTACTTCCTATAAAATCAGATATATTTATCCCTCTCAGGTCTCTGAGGTGGTTGAAGAATAGATAGCTAGAGTCTCATAATTAAATTTTGAGTTGTTCAGGAGTCAAGAGAGTGTTATAGATCTAGGATGATGCTTTATAATTGTGTTGCAAGTTAGTATGAATGTTGAGTTAGATATAGAACTTTAAACTCATAGAGATGGTTAGATAGTAGAATGTTAAAGTCAGGTACCAAATACATATGGACTGGACATTGGGAATGTACACTAAGCCATATAACCCTCATAACTGTGGCCTAATTACCTCTGTTGTTTTGAAATGTATCTATTATTATAAGAGAAAGAACCATTTGTTGGACTGAAAAGGGGAACTGTTGGGGGAAATAAGATATACCTTATTTTTTTTTAAAAAGGAAAGAGAATGGGGGGTTGAAGGTGGGAGGGTGGGACTGGAGGGGGGATTAGGGTGGGGAATGCAACTGAGATGTAACTTGAAGAAATAAAAAATAAATTATTAAAAAAAAATAACCTGAACTTGGTTTAGGATGTAGCTGTTAGCAGAGTGCTTGTCTAGTATGAATGAAGAAGCCCTGGATTCAACCCCTAGTACCATGTAAAACTGGGCTTGGTGGAATACATGGGTAATCCCAGAATTTAGGACATAAAGGCATCAGGTGGGTCATAAATTCAAAATAATCTGAACCTAATTAACTTCTATAGTGGGTACCTGGAGAGGAAGGCATTACCCACACATTCCAGAGGAGTAGAAGTTTAGGAAGTTCTCCCTCTCCCTCTCCCTCTCTCCTTGAAGATTATATGAAAATTAGATTCTCATGGGATTTGGAGAGATGGTCAATGGTTAAGAACACTTACTGCACTTGCAGAAGATCAGAATTCTGTTCCCAGTACCCTTGTCATCAGGTGGCTCCCAACTGCCAATAACCCCAACTCAAGGAGATCTAACACCCTCTTCTACCTTCTGTAGGCACCTGATTGTTCCATCAACACATATGAACACTATTCTCCCATTGCATAGGTGTCACATACTTTGATTGACATGAGTTGCCGGCAGAAATTATTCATTTGTTCACTTATCATGTGTCCTTTCCAACTTTCTTCATTTTTCTCCCTCCTACACTGTCCCCATTCCGACACAAGATAAATGGTCCTTTTTTGGAAGATAGTTATGTCTCATTTAGTATTCATTTACCAAAAAATAATGGAAACTCACTTCATATTCATGTTAGGAAGGAAACTTGAGTATGTTCAGAAATAATAGTCATTGTGTACATCTATACGTAAGTACAGATATCTACCTAAATAAAGGATGCTTACTAATTCATGGGTTAAATAAAGGGAGACTAATAAGGCAAGTAGCTGCCTATTGATAAAGAAGCAGCAGAGAATTGGAATAGAAGCCAAATCTAAATATGTGTCAGAATTCATTCTGTGATATTGCAGAAATGATCTCAATGGGTATATGAGCTGAGATGACTCACTTCTCAGTTTACTCTACTAAATAGGGGGCTCTAGGCCTTCACAGACCATTGCCTTGTTATTTTGATTCTTATTTTCTTTGTAAATAGACTCTGCAGTTGCCTGAAATTATTTTACTTGAGTTTATACTTGCAATGTACTTTACTTTTCAAGAATAAGATAATACTCGATTAAAAGATATAATCCTGGCCACAATGACAAAAAGTAAGAAATCTTCCTAAAATGTGGGTTGGTAAAATGCTTATCCAACTCCCTAAAATAGAGAGGGTTTTCCTCAAGAAGCTCCCACTTAGAAAGAAAGGACGTGATTGCTCACCAGTGGATGAACCAAGGAATTGCGCCCCTTAGAGACAGCTTCGTTCATCAGCTCCATCTCGTGGTGAAAGGTGCTAACTATTAAAAATTCCTTGACGGTGCCAGATTGGCATTGACGAGGTCACCGAAGGTTCCTTAATCTGCAGAAACCAAAGACATAAGGATCTGTGGCTGGTACAAGAAAATTTGAACTAGCTTCCTAGAAATTAACCAGTTCAGCTTGCCAAACCCTGTATAAAACATGCAATGACTGTCATAAGTCCAGTACTTATAGGAAGCTAAAAGTAGAAATATTTTATTTTTAACATTTCTCTCACAATTTATTACCTTTCGTTTTGGATTCAGAATTTTTTTACCTTTCCTTTGATGCCAAAACTACATGTTAAATGTGTCACATTGCAACATAAACACAGAATTAAGCCTTGGTTAGAAATTATTCACCAGGCAGGGCCAATATTTATCTCTATGTAGTTTAGCAATGGAAAAGAACTGTCCGCAAAGCTAATTATTGAGCCTTAATTGTAAGCATAGATCAGGACAGGCTTCCTGGCCTCACTCCCAGCTGAGGAGTTATCAGCAGTTGATGGCTTCTGTGGGAGGGAGAGTCAATTTTCATTAGATTCTGGCACATGCTCCAGGGTATGGCCCCCACCCCACCCACATGTGAGCACCACTAACTGGACTCCATGGAAAATACATGAACAACTCTGAAATTGGAAGGGGAACGTGTTGGGTGGCCCTAAGGAGTTGGAGAGTGGAAATTGAGTGCAATCAAGATATGCTGTACACAGGTATGAAAGTTTCAAAAAATAAATACAAACATCATTTAAAAAGACATTTGTTTAAATTTAAGTGTTTTCATATTAGTTATTTTTCTCACTGCTGTGACAAAATATCTGACAAGACCAGCTTAAGGGAGGGAGACTTTATTTCAGCTTTGATATGAGGGAAATACAGTCCAGTGAAGAAAGGCAAGGCCATGGGGAGTTACCGTGTAACTGGTAACACCAGGACCACAGTCAGGAAGCAGAGAGAGCAAATGTTAGTACTCAGCTCTTCCTCATCTTCGTTCGTTGCAGAACCTCCACCCATGGAATAGTGTTTCCCACAGTTAAAGTGGATCCTCCCATGCCGATTAATCCAATCTAGAAGCCCCCTTACAGACATGCCTAGAGGTTTGCTTCCTAGAAAACTCTAGATCTTGTCAAGCTGACAATCATTATTAACTGTCACAACTTTCCAAAGCGCATCTTTCCACAAGCGTTGAAACATCGTCTGTAGGAGCCCAGCCTTCAATCATCACTGCACTAGCTTTTCCATCATCTATCATACCAGGGATCAGCCTTCACAGCTGAGACTTTGGGGCTCCCTGAACCACAGGGAAATGCCTCCACAAATCTGAACTCAATAAGCCGTTTGGAGAAGTTATTTTCAGAATATCACAGGGATCATCTTGCCCTCAATAACACTCCTAAGAATTCATGCAAAAAGGACTAAGAAATGAAACGCTGGATGCATCTCCAAATAGCATCTTATAACCGCTGTGGTTGCCTTTCAGGGAAACATTCACATAGTCTGTCCACTCAAGAGACCAACTGTATGATAAAAATCTTTACTGCTAAGCATAAGCATGCTTTTCCTCTCAGATAATGTAAGTTTATTTTTTTTTCAACAGACCAACAACAGTCCTTTTTTTCTGCCATGACGGAGCCTCCTGCTCCATGTGAAGTGTGTGGACCATGTGCTATATATCTGATTGCCAGCTCTCTGTGTCTTCAGCTTGGCCAGGAGACCAAGTGCAAGCAATGAGTAATGTCTGCACCATCTTCCATTTTTAACTTCCAGCAAGAAGCAATGCCTGTTGAATAATGCAAATGAGCATATGCAAAGCCTGTGTCCTTACATAACTTACCACATAAAACTCAAGTTTCGTTGAAAGTCCAATATTAACTGCATACATCCCAGAAATGGCATCACAGAGGCACACAGACTTATATTCAATTGTCCAAAAGTTTCCCCCCTTTTCAAAAGCTGATTTCTGAATTACTTCCCAATGTTGTGTCTGATATGAGCACACTGTCCAAAATATTTCCAGTCATAAAAACTTGCAACCAAGCCGGGCGGTGGTGGCGCACGCCTTTAATCCCAGCACTTGGGAGGCAGAGGCAGGTGGATCTTTGTAAGTTCGAGGCCAGCCTGGTCTACAAAGTGAGTCCAGGACAGCCAGAGATATTCAGAGAAACCCTGTCTCGAAAAACCAAAAAAAAAAAAAAAAACTTGCAACCCATGGTGAAGAAATAAAGCTAATTATTGTATTAACACATTTTAAATATACATGTAGATAATATGCAAAAGGAAACTTCTTACAGAATTTATCTTTCATTTTTTAGCCATATTTAAATAATATGACTACAGAAATGTCATTTAGCATGATAGCAACAGTGTTTCTGGTCACAAATATATTTGCACAGTTAATAACTTTATAGGATACACAGTTTCCACTACCTCTAATAGACACTTCCACAACTTGCTATCTGTGATGAATTTCATGCTCTAGGCAGATATTTCACTTAAATATATAACTTCTTATTTTATAAACAACCAAGATAAAATCTTGTCGACATTTCAATTGTCTTCTCACTTCATTAGATTTGGAGTACACTTTTTTTTTTTTCTATGTCTCTGGTCTTTGTTTCTGTAGTAGCCTGTTTCATAATGGCTTCCAGACTATTTTCTTCCATTGCATCCTTTGCCATATATGCACATTAAAATATTTGTTGGTGGACAAAGTGGAACACAGGCCCCTCTTGGGTCTACTTTCTTTCCCTACATTTATTATAGAGACATGTGTCAAGAATTATGCTGTTTTCTAACACTGTATTGCAGATGTGATTCCACAAACCAGAAACTTTGTTTTGTATAATATTATAATTATTTCCTATATCCCAGTCACTCGATAATATCCTTATATCTAACAGAAGCATACATCTTTACATCTTTTTTCAGTCTTTTTTAGTCTCCAAAAATTCGCTGAGTTATTTCCACAAACAGAGGGTATTGAGTGTTATTGTTCCTGTTGTCTCAGAACTGACTGTAAAGGCCATGTGATAAAATGAAGGGTAAGTTCCCTTAATGGTTGGTGGGCTTTAACATATCCCCCATCACTCCTGATGCCCTAGTAAAACAAAAATAGAGAAAATTAAAATGCCTGTGTTTAGTTATTCTCCAAAATAAGTATTCAGAATCTATTAAGGTGGGATGGGGAACATGGATGTTTTTCATAAGTCCTTTGGGAAGTTCTGGCAATGCCAACAGACCTAAGGAAGATAGGTCAAGAGAAAGCACCCAATGGCTAAAGCTAAATCCCAGTAACAAAGCTTATTAAGAGGTTGCAGTACCAGCTTTTCTGAAACCAGCCCAGATCCCAGTAGCAATAGACCAGGGTCTGTTGCAAAGCCACCTAAGAACTCAACACACTATCACATGACAGCCAACACATGGATGGATGCCTGACATTCAGAATAGTTAGATGGCCAGATGGTTATTGCCAAGGATTCAACAATCCCAGAAAAGCTAGGGGATAAAAGCAGCCAGAGAAATAAAGAGACAATATCTCCTGTGACCCACACCAGCTGGAATTTGAAGAGGAAAAGATAGATGTCTCAGAGCCCCCATGCCTAGCCAATCCAGACAGCCAGGGTCTTAGCTACAACCTGTAATAGAAAGGGTCATAGAGAAATAGAGTAATAGAGACAGAGAAGATAATATTTAAACAAAGATGAAAATAAACTGAATTGGTAATATTTTTTAATTGTAAAGTATAAAAACTGCTCAATATATCACTGTGTATGACAAAGGAGGATGATCCAACATCATTCAGTTGAGCCCAACACAATCCCAAAAGGAAATTATATTTTAATGTTTTCTTGGTTGTACTAGCCTTATTATACATGTCCTTACTGTACTTTCTCAAGATTTATCTTCCTGTTCTCTCTGAAATGAAATCCATGCTTATTAAGTGTCATTCTTACATGGCATGGTAGAGAGGAATGGAGTCTATCTCTTGGCTTTACATTGACCTTAACGGAATGGTTGACATTTTATCAGAACCACTTATTAAGTCTCCCAGATATGACCACTGGCTCTCTTTGGGACCCATCAATTTCTTCAACAGATTTTCAACCCTTTCTGTGGGTGTTATGAGGGCTTAGCAGCTTTCCTAAGGCTTTTTTGCAGCCCTGCCTTTGATCTCCCATGAAGCCTTAAGGAGAAGACCAGGGCATGGGTCTCTATCATAGAGCTCCTCCCTTTTCTTCCTCCTCATCTTGTTCTTTCCTCTCCAAATTGGAAAGACATTTTCTATCTATGTATTGATGGAGAGAAAAATATTTCCACTAGTTAAATATCCTTCCAAATCTGACAAAATTTTTCAACCTAGTAGCCATGGTTCATTGTAGGATCTTTACTAGGGTACAAATGCTTCCTATCTTGGTCTATTATGTGATATCATAATAGAATACCAGAAATAGGGCAATTTATTAAAATTAGAAAATTATTTCTCAAAGTTCTGGAATCTGACAATTACAAGGCCAGATATTTTACATCTGGCAACAACCATCTTGCTGTGTCCTTCCATGGAGGAAAGCAGAAAAAAAAATCAGTGAGCAGTAAGTAAATGACTAAACTCAATTCTATATTAAACACATAGCTGAGATAATAGTAATCTATTCATGGGGGCAGAACCCTATGGCTTGATTACCTCTCAAGTGTTCAGTCTTAAATGAGACAACTGTATTCCACCCCTGCTCCACAGGCTCGTGCAGCATCTTGGAAGATGGGTAGAAAGAATATAAGAGTCGGCAGCTTGACAGGAGTGCTGGGAAACAGTCTCTTCTAGTCAAACTAGTGCCATGGCACTCAGGTTCTCCTACCATCTGTGGTAGATGCACAAGACTCAGTCATTCAAAATTCCAGCATGTATGAGAGGAGAGCTCACAATGCGCCACCCCCAGCTAAGGAAATATTGATGTCTGATAGCTGCTGGGGAAGGGAAAGTCAGTTTTTTTTGGTTGTGTGGCCCCCTGATAGGTTGTCCACATTCCGAAGATGACCCTACACCCATGTATCTAATTTCACATAACACTAGTTGGACTCTGTGAATCATTTCAAAAGGACATGAAGTTGGGTGAGAAATCTGTTGGAGGTATCTGGGAGGAATTGGAGAGGATGGACACTATCAGATTCATTGTATATATTCATGAAATTCTCTAAATAAAATGTATTTTTAAAAATCCTATCTTTCAACACTGTTGCATTTGGGGATCAAATTTACAATACATGAATTTTAGGGACCACATTGAAGCAATTCCACCCCAATTCTAACTCTCTAGATTTAAAAAAAATGAATTGGCAGCAGTACAATTATAACATTATGCATGGCTTGGATTTGGCAACCTTAGACTTGCAGCCTGTGTAGACCCTGAGCACACATCCCTAGACCCACTGACTCCCTTACCCTCTTAAGTCTTTGTGGTTGCAAGCAGATCCTGTCTCACATGCCTTTCTGCTCTCATGTCCTAAAAGTAAAGTGTGAGTGAAAACTAACAGAAATGGAACCAGAAAAAAAAGTGGAAATAAACAACTACATTCAAGAAATGTGTACATATTTATTGCAAACATATATAATTTGAGGCAAAATAAGCAAAATGATGAATGTTGGTGCTCTATAATATGTAAAACCTGCTCACAGTCACTATGTTCCTTTCCTGGGATAAGTAGTTAAAGTCAGTGAGCCTCTTACATGAAATTTCTAATTGGTCAATAAATACCATTTCCTGTTCCTGCCTGTGATGACTTAAGCAGCTATGAGTTTTCTTGTATGAGTCTCTAAACATTCGGATTTCTCTTTCTCTGTAGAATACTTTAGATATTTTGTAATATCCACCTTTATCTAGTAGTCTTTTTTTAAAGATTTGTTTATTTATTTATTTTAATATATATGAGTGCTATCTCTGCATGCACACCTGCATGTCAGAAGAGGGCATCAAATCATATTATAGATGGTTGTGAGCCACCATGTGGTTGCTAGGAATTGAATTCAGGACCTCTGGAAGAGCAGACAGCGTTTAGCGTTCTTAACCACTGAGCCATCTCTCGATCCCCTAGTAGTCTTTTTATACAAACATGATCAAGTAACATAATATAATTTGTCTGGGTTTATTTTTGCTTTGTTTCTTTGAGACAGCCTTGCTATATATAACTCAACCTGTCCTCAAGCTTGCTTCCCTCTTGCCTCAGCATCTTCAATGATGAAATAAAAGACAATTCTTCCATGCCCAGCTATACAACTCAATTTTATAGTAATAAATAACTTCTTTATTTTAAATCATATTAATTTAGAGATGTGAAAATTTGTGATCTATCATCCTTTTCATCTACTAGAACAAGCTTATAAGCAAATGGTAGCTGATACCAAATCTGAATGTCAAGACCAGCTGATATTGTTAACTGGTCTATATACTTCTCAATTGAAAGGTGTATTCCTTGTTTAAAACAAGCGACCTGTCTTAGCTAGGGTTACTATTGCTATGCTGAAACACCATGACCAAAAGCCACTTGGGGAGAAAATAGTTTATTTCACTCACAATTTCATATTACTGTCCATCTTCAAAAGCAGTGGGAACAGGAGCTCAAGCAGGGCAGGAGGCTGAAGGCAGGAGCTGACACAGAGGCCATAGAGGAGTGCTGATTATGGACTTGCTCCACATGGCTTGCTTGGAATGCTTTCGTATAAAACCCAGGACCACCAGTCCAAGCATGGCACCACCCATAATGGGCTGTGCCCTCCCTATCAATCACTAATTAAGAAAATGCTCTACAAGCTAGCCTACAGCCCAGTCTTATAGAGGCATTTTCTCAAATGAGGCTTGCCCCTCTCTGATGACTCTACCTTGTAACAAGTTGACATAAAATTAGACAGCACAAAACCACTGACTATATTCAACCAAGTCACCATGAAAACTCAAAAAAAAAATCTCTGGCTGCACAGGTGTTGTTGGTGCTTCTAGGAGGTTAAGGAGACCAGGCACATGGACTCATACCATGCCCCCACTTATTCCACAGGACAGCCTCGCTCATCCATGCTCCTACATGTGTCCAATGCCCAGAGGTAGAAAAGCCCATCGTCTCAGAGGAGGACTGTGATCCTACTTTGTCTTTCCTGTGCACTGTTTAAGACCTTTTCAGAGGAAACTTTGTTCTAAGTGAAAGATGTTCATATATCATCTAAAGTGAGCTTGTTATTGGCTTACATAGTAACCATAAAACTAAATCTTAGAAAATGAGGGCAATAAGAAAAAAAAAAAAAAAACAAGAAGACTGAGCACAATGCTGCATGCCTATAATCCCTGCTATTTAGGAAACAGTGGTCAGAGAATCATAGGATAGCCTGAGCAACATAAACAGGAAACATGAAAAGGCAGTATGTTTTTATAAATAATAGCAAGTAACATGAGTCTTGTGAGATAAGTTTTTTTAATTAAAAAAAAAAAGCATGGGACACTGAGATTCCTACCTTGGGATTCTCCTCCTATCAGGTGAATATGGAATAAAATAGTAAGATGAGAAGATTCAGTGCTGGATATTCATTGCAAATTCTGTCCATTGTCTTTCTGAAAGACCACTAACAAATGGCTGTTTATGAAAAATGGAGTCAGGGCCAGTAACCAAATCCTTTAATAATTTGCATGTCAAGCCTCTTACTTGTATTCATGTAACAAGCAAATAAAGCAAAGTAGGAACTAATTCAAAATTAAAAGGAAAAGTATTGCAGTAACGCTGACTGTTGGAGAATTACAGGGCAGATATCACTTGTCGGTGAGGAACCTGAAAGTCAGAGTCAGACAGAATGCCAATAATAACCAGAGATACTACTGAAAGTTATGCTTCCACTTATAAAATCTTCATCACCTTTGTAGTCTCTATAATACACTGTATTGTTGGAACCATTGGGAATGGCTTCATCACAGTCATCTATGGTACTGAGTGGGTCAGAAGCAAAAGGCTCCCTACTGGTGAACACCTTATGTTGATGCTGAGTTTTTCCAGGCTCTTGTTACAGATCTGGATGGTGGTAGGAATTACTTACAATCTACTCTTCCAGACCATTTATAACAAAAATACCATTTATAAACTCTTCAAAACCATCACTGTGTTTCTGAACTACTGTAATCTCTGGTTTGCTGCCTGGCTCAACGTCTTCTATTGTCTTAAAATTGCAAACTTCACTCACCCTCTGTTCCTTATGATGAAGCGGAAAATCATAGCGATGATGCCTCAGCTCATGAGTCTGTCAGTGATGGTCTCCATCTGCTTGAGCTCCTTCTTCTCTGAAGACATCTTCCACGTGTATGTGAACATTTCTGTTCCTATCCCTTTCTCTAACTCAACCAAGACGACGTATTTCTCTGAGATCAACGTGCTCAATCTGGCTTGTTTGTATTATATAGGGATCTTCATTCCTTTGTTCATGTTCATCATGGCGGCCACTCTGCTGATTGCCTCACTCAAGAGACACACCCTGCACATGGAAAACAATCCCACAGGCTTCAGGGACTCTAGCATGGAGGCTCACTTGGGTGCCATCAAATCGACCAGCTACTCTCTCATTCTCTACATTGTCAATGCACTGGCTCTATTTATTTCCATGGCAAGCTTCTTTGATACCTACAGTTTCTGGAATAGTTTGTGCAACTTTATCATGACTGCCTACCCTGCTGGCCAATCAGTGCATCTGATCTTGAGAAACCCAGGGCTGAGAAGAGCCTGGAGACGATTTCAGCACCACATCCATCTTTACTTTAAAAGGTAGATCCAGTGACTGGAAGCATGGCATATTATAAGACCTGGCCCAATCAGTTCTGCCTTTCCTCAAAGACCTCATCATTCAATTTTCCCACACACACACACAAAAAAAAAAAAAAAAAAAAAAAAAAAAAAAAAAAAAACCTGTTCTGATACCAACTACTCCTCAAGATTCTTACATGAATGTGAATTTGGGTTAACTTGAGAATCTAAGCAGACGTAGTGAAGCAACTTGAAGACCTATTCAAAACAGACTCTTGACACAGATTTTTCATATCTGGCCCCATACTCTTCTCTGTTCTCCATGACCCTGAGGGTTAGGAGAAGATCTCAGTTCAGCTAGGAGAAGTTCCCATTGCTGTCTGCTATCTACTGAATACCCTTTGGTTCTTGAAGATATCTTGGACTAGACAGGAATGTATTTGTCAATCTACTTTTGACACCCTGATAACCCCAGAAAATATACAGAGGACTGCTGTCAGGCACAGCACTCAGAGAGATCAAGGAAACTAGAATTCCTACAGAGAAAGGGTTTTAGGAAAGAACAGCTGATCACAGCTATTAAGATTAAAATATTAGGTCTTCTTAAAAAAGTAAAACATGGGGACTGAAGAGATGGGTCAGTGGTTAAGAGCACTGGCTGCTCTTCCAAAGGCCCCGGATTCAAATCCCAGCACCCACATAGCTATTCATAACTGTCCATAATTGCCAGATGTGATTGCACCCGTTTTTAATCCCAGCACTAGAGAGGCAGAAGCAGGTAGATCTCTGTGAGTTCAAGGCCAGCCTGGTCTACAAACTGAGCCCAAGACAGCCAGGGCTATACAGAGAAACCCTGACTTGAAAAAAACAACAATATCAAAAAATAAAGAAAAAATGTGAAACATGAAGAAAGAGGCTTTGTATTTGACTAAGTGGAGACCATGTTTACCTCTAATGAAGTGATAGGGTGGAATTCGATTTTAGATGTCTCTAGAGAGGGAGATGAAAAGTTGAGAGAGTGTGTAAAGACAGAGTTTGTAAAGACCAGTAATACAGAAAGTTTCTCTGGATTAAATGGTGAAATAGAATTTGGAAGATGCCAACGAATATGGTCAATTGAATTATTTATTTTTCTGAATGGGAAGGGATGAAGGGAAAAAATAAAAATGAGGGGAAAGTGTCAAGTAAGCAGAAAGGTCAGATAAAATGTCTGTTTAGCTTACGGACCAACTCATGGCAATGGAGGGAGCTTTGCCTGTTCCGGGCTACCTTGAAGAGACTAATGGGGAAACAGTTACGTGGAGGCTGTGAAGAAAGAAAACATTCCTGTCATTGTCACTTTTCAGAATGGCATTGGCACCATTGTTTCAAAGGGTAGTTTACAAAATGGCAGCTTGAATATTTCTTCTATTTTGAATTTTTTAAATTAAAATTACTGAAGAAAACAGTAGGAGTATGCTTCTGCTCATAGGAAGTTTAGGGAGCTTCCAAATAAAATCTGAGATTGACAATAAGAAAAAGACTAACTCTGTACTCCTTGCATCTCAGATTCATGTTATAAAGTCTGTTACACCAACAAACTACAAGTGAGAAAAATAGGTCACACACACACACACACACACACACACAATCAAATATGTTACCTTGTAATTGTGAAAACGTATTCTTTTGATTTAAGTGATACCTTATTTATTTGAGTGATTATTACCTTCTTATAGTTGTTACAGTACAGATAAACTAAATTGCAAGTTTCATTACAATGCCTATGGAATAGAGGGGAAAAATTTCCAACTAACAGATGCTGATAAGGTACTTCCATACCCACTGCATATATGCTAATACATCACAAAAGAAACAGGAAGTTGATTTGGAGTTGATAGCACACTAACATGAATCCTGACAAGATGCCAAATGGATAATCCCTCTCTGGGCTTGCTCTGAAGAAATGGCATCTTCTTGTTTGCAGGCACTTAAGACAGCAGGCAGGAAAATTTGTAGCTTGTTGATGTTGTGTGTTGTCTTGCCTTCAACCAGATGAGATTCATTCCATCTCACTTTCTTCCTTTATGTAGAGCTGAACTACATATTCAGAAAGGACCAGGAGGTTTGGTCTTCAGGTAGGTTTGTTTTAGACAGAAATCAGAAGTACTAAATAAAGACAAAATTAGACTGTGCTGAACTGAAAACATAACTAATTTTTCAAAGCCTCGTTTGCTGTTGTCCTGATGTCCTTACTGGAAGTACTTAGAAACTCTGTATGTCCCTTTCATCACCCTCAGGGATATGCAGGATTCCTTTTCCTGATTTGGGTGTTTGTGAACTGTATGGGAAAGGTAAATTGCTTTTGGTGGCTTGAAAGGCTGAGGTCTGGAAGGCTCAGTACCAAGATAGAGTGGCCAGGGTCTTCTCTTAGATCTGGCAGAGCTCCTACAAATGAAGGGTATTGGCAGTCAAGGTCAACTTAAAATCTGTGACTTGAGGAGTACTAGGCTATCCCACAATCCAACACCATCATTCCCTTTCATCTCTCTGGGTATCTGCAAGTAATCCTCTGTGGTTTCTGTGTGCTTTGAGTTTGTAGGTAACTTTGTGTTTCATTACCTCCTGCATCCTTTGGTTTGGACTCCTAGACAAAAGGTTCTCTGTCTTCTCTTCTAAACAGGCCAGGTAGCTACTGCAGGAGAGGTAATGGATTCAGAGGAATGCTTATCTCATGTGTCCTCTGGGAAAAGGTAACAGAAGTTTCTACTGATAAATAGAAGATGGAAATATTCAGGAACCTGTAACTGAGAGTGTACAGGTCTGTACAGTAATGATGTGGGAAGAGGAGTTAGGGGAGAAAAAGAAACTGAAAGAGATGCTAATAGCTGAAGGCAGTCTTGGCCAGCCTCAGTCTGGAAGAAGCAAATCAAAGGGTCTTCCATGAGTATTTAGAAGCAGTGTTTCTGAGTAGGATGCTTCCTGGTTTAATGGTCAGTATAGCAAAGGTTAAAGGTCAATATACATCTATGTACGTACATTCATCTTCCAACAGCCTTTATTGAGAAAATACATGTTCTGATCATCTTTCACATATTCCTATGTCATATATATATTTATTTGTGTTTATATAATATTATTTATGTATATTATATATACAATCTTTTATGAATGTTCACTCCTTCAAGTTGCATCAGGAATAAAAAAAATAAGAGAAAATAGATTTTTAAAGTGATACAAAGAAAAGGATGGGAGAGAGATGGCTCAGTAGTTAAGAGCACTTGCTGCTCTTGCAGAGGACCCAAGTTCGGTTCTCAGAACCTACAGGATTCCAAAACTCACAACGCTCTGTAACTGTAGTCTCAGGGAATCTGAAACCCTCTCTGACCTTAGTAGACATCAGGCAAGCATATGGTACACATACATTCATGCAGGCAAACACTAAAACATGTAAAAATAATAAATCTTTGTTTAAAAAGTGATACAAACAGAAAAGAATCTGTGGTTCCCTGGTTTGTTGGGACTCAGCAGTAATCCAGGATGCAGAGAAGAACCCCAAATTGGAAAGTTCATAGAAAAGCCTCACAGGCCTCTTGGACAATGGCACCTCCACCCTGCGCTGTCCCTATGAGCAGGAAACCTTATCTGAGTTCTGGATCTGCTCTGTCCTAGTGTGAGACCCCGGCTGGGACTGCATCTCTGACACTTTGCTTCTCCCTCCGTAGATCAGTGCATCCACCTCTAGACCCACAGAGCCCAGAGCCCACTCAGACCCAGCTGGATACGCAGAGCGCTGGGCTTCGGGGCAGAATGTGACCACAAGGTCAGTAGTAGTTAGTTCCACTTAAGTGAAAGGTGGGAAGTGGAAGGCAGATGCCCCGAAGTCTTCAGCCCCTGCATCTCCTCTGGGCAAGAAGAGAACTGGTTGCCAGGCAGGAAGCATTTCAGTTTTAACTGCCTGGGAATTGTTTCCATTTTGATTTGAACAAAATACGGGACTAGTTTGGGGGGTCAGCATGTTTGCTTTTTGTTTGTTCATTTTTTAGGATTTTGGTTTGCTTGTGTGCTTGCTTGGGTTTTGTTTTGTTTTGTTTGTTTGTTTCTTTTTGTTGTTTTTTGTTTGGTTGGTTTTTGTTTTGTTTTGTTTTGTTTGCCAAAAGTCAGATAGTGGACACTTTAGGTTTTGTGAAGCACAAAAAGACTCTGTTGCAGGGACTTGCTTCTTTTGTGGCCGCACAAAAACTATCAGAGACAACGCTTAAATGAATGGTTGTGGCTTTGCTCCAAGACAATTTTCTTTATAAACACTAAAATTTGAATTTCATATCCTTTTCAAATGTCATGAAATATTATCCTGCTCTTAAGTTTGTTTAACCATTAAGAATGTAAAAATTGCCAGGTGTGATGGTACAAGCCTTTAAACCCAGCACTGGGTAAGCAGAGATGGGTGGATTGCTGAGTTTGAGGCTAACCTGGTCTACTCCAGGATCTCCAGGGCTACAAAGAGAAATACTGTCTAGGGGGAAAAATGTAAAAAATGTTCCCAGTGTCTGCCCTATACAAAGAAGCAGAGGGTATGGAAAGGGGGAGGTTTAAATTTCCCTCAAGACACAGTTGTAGACCTTGTGTGGCAATTAAAAGTTTCACTGTAAATCACCAACATGCAGAGTAACAACCTTTGTCATTCAACTTTTCCAATACTTTATCATTTGTTATTTCTCCAGCTGTTTCCCACCCCCTTTCAAACCTTTCAAATGCAACCCTACAGAGAGAACGAACTCCCACAAGATGGCCTCTGACCTCCACACAGGTCCTATGGCATACTTACATTTGAGAGTGTGAATGCACACACACACACACACACACACACACACACA
>CAJQZJ010032268.1:2821707-2891899 GCA_907164525.1 Lophiomys imhausi | reverse complement strand
ATGAGACTCTAGCTATCTATTCTTCAACCACCTCAGAGACCTGAGAGAGTCCCCCATTTTTTGATTGGATTATTTGGTTTCTTCGCATTTAATTTCTTGAGTTATTTGTAAATTTTGGATAGTAACCCTCTGTCAGATGTGGGGTTGGTGAAGATTTACCACTTCTGGGTATATATCCAAATGACTCCTCACTGCATCACAAGAAAGTTTCCTCATCTATGTTCATAGCAGCCTTATTTGTAATAGCTAGAAACTGGAAACAACCCAGATGTCCCTCAACCAAAGAATGGATTAAAAAACCATGGTACATCTACACAATGGAATATTACTCAGCTATCAAAAACAATGAAATTATGCAATTTGCAGCCAAATGGATGGAACTAGAGAAGCTCATCCTGAGTGAGCTAACCCAGACTCAGAAGGATGCACATGGCATCTATTCACTTATAGTCAATTTTAACCAGGATATCTATACTATAACCAACACACCAAAGGGAACATGGACATAGACTTTTCATTTTCATTTTCTTTTTCCTGTCAATGAGACACTTTGTCCTAGTGATGCTGCCTTGTAGGCCCCCAATGTATGAAGAGGCTCTTGGCCCTCATATGACTGCTGAACTGGGGTGGGGAACTGTTATGTAGGGACACTCCACTCCAGAGAAGTGGGATGGAAGAGTTAGAAGGTAGAGGGTGGGAGGGTGGGACTGAGAGGGGTGGAAAGAGGACACTATGACGGAGATGTAAACTGAAGCAATAAATAAATAAATTTTAAAAAAGAAAAACAAGGGTGCATGTGGTGGACAGATACATACAGGCAAATCACCTAAACACATAAAAATAGAAAAATAAATAAATCTAAAGAAAAAAAGGAAAGAGGCAGCAATATGACTCTTAAGAAAGACCATGGACCACACAAGCCCCTTCCTCTCTCACCATGTTCCACAGTAGAGTATCACCACATACCGTACTCATACATGCAGGGGAAAAAAAAAGGATTGCTCTTTGCATTCAAAGGCCCCAAAAAAAGATCTTGGAAATGAACAAGCAGTAGGCGGAGTCCAAGATCAGCATGGACTATACAGTGTTTAGGCACAGAGAAGAACAAGTCAGGTCTCTGAATTGTCCATAAGAAAATAGGACAATCCTCGAGAGTCTGGAGTCTAGAAACCAGTCCCCATGTACCAATAAATAAGCTTCAAAGCCCAAGCTGAAAATGTGGGAGATTATACAGTCTAGGATTTCTCTCTATGCCACCTCATGCAGCCTCTGACCAATGGAAATCATTTAGTTTCTCCTTGGAAGGCTAACTCATTATACATTGACCCAGCCTTCACTCAGGGCCTCACTCATAGTACAGTCCTGCAACACCAAGGGTAATTCATCAGCAAACCCTTCTGTCACCCCAGCACCACCCAAATCAATGAAGCACAGTTTTCAAAAATAACCTTTGAACTCCAGCTATGTTGCTCATTCTAATGTCATTCCTTTATGAGCAGGAGACACACATAGCCATATGCTCTTGAACTACATATGTACTTATACACACACAGCTTATATACATTCATACAACCTAGTCAAAACCCTCCAGAGACTTCGGATTCCCATGGATGTGTCCACTGGCATGAGGAAAAAGGCCTTCTGCTTCATCTCAGGTCAATGACAGCTTCTTAACAGCTCTTGGTGTTTATTTCTTCAAACATCCTAGAAAACATAATCACCTAAAGAGCTTGATGGATTGGCTTTTTTGTAACTTCGATTTTGGAAATTTTCCATCATGCAGAAAAGTAGAAGAGATACTGTACTCAGCCCTGGGCATCTACTACTCAGCCTTGATAAGTTTTGTTTTGGACCTGAAGAACCCCCCAAAGCAAATTTCCCCCAAAAGGAAGTATCCTTCAAAAGTCTTAAGTGTTAACTGTTTTATTCCTGGATTGTGCCAATATTGAGAGGCTATTGGATCATGAGGGTGAAATGAACAGGTGAATACACTGCTGAATTCATAGCTGAAAAGACCAGAAGGATCCTAGTTGGAAGGAATATATCCCTATGGGAGGAGTTGTGTCCTTGAAGGGTGCTTGGGACCTTGATATTTTCCACACTCTTTTCCACCCTTCTAACTCTTCCTCCTTCTAACCACAATAAAATGAGTTCTCCACACATGACACTCTGCCACATCACAGGCTCACAGTGATGGGGTCAAGTGACCTTTGGCAAAAGCTTCTGAAATGTCCACCAAAATAATTCTCTCCTCCCTTAAATTGTTTGATGGGGTGATGTCATGCATTCTAAATGTTAATTAACCTGTTCCCAGAAGCCTGCTAGCTGTACACCACGTGAAGCTATGCTACCTTTCTTGCTAACCATTGTCTCTGATTGGTTAAATAAATGCTGAGGTCTTAAATTAGGCAAAGAGAAATGTGGGTGAGGCAAAGATTTGTGGACTTTTGGGGCAAACAGAGAGCATCTTGGGAAGAAGAGGAGATGAAGCCAAAGCAGGAAAGAGGACACATGCCATGGGTTAGAGATGGAAGATCTTGTCACGTGGCCTGGAACATCGGCATAGTATGGAGAATAACAGCCTAGGGGACCTATGTATATTATATGGTGCTTTATTCAGGGATAGAATTATGAACCAGCTTAGGTGGGCCAAGATTGCTCAATCCAGATTAAGGCTTGTTAAAATCCATCAGGTACTTCTGTGTGCTCATTTATAATGGTGGGTTAAGGATTAACACCATCCCATTAAATAAAATATAAATATTGGAAATAATTTAATTAATTACTTTTACAATTGTTAGTCTTGGATATTTAGTTACAGCTCCCATTAACATATTTCCAGAATGATCAATGAAGGCTTTTGAGGGAGGTTATTAATACTTTTCAAATATTTCTTTTGAGAGAGGTTACTATACTTTTCAAAGGTTTCAATACTTATGTCTCTAAAGCTAAAGATTTTTATGGGTTCTTCGATGTCACATAAATTTCTACCTCCTATAAAAATGAACTTTCCTCCAAAATTAGTCTTTGAAGTGTAAACTGAAAGGCACCAAAATGTGTATCACTCCTCGGAAAAGATCTAAACATGTCCTCTAACAAAACCTTGATCATTCCTGGGCGGGGGGAGAGTAACACAGGCTCTGACTATGTAGACCCAGCTGGATTAGAACCTGCTATGAGATGAGATGGCTTCAGTCTCACAGGGATCCTCCTGCCTCTGTGTTCTGAGTGCTGGGATTAAAAGTGTGTGCCACCATGCCCTACAATGGAACAGCATTCCAGTATTTGCAGGGAAAAATGGCTAAGCTTCATGAAAACTGAGCTGTGGGGAATTCTTGATCTTCCCTACCACCTCCCTCATATCTTCTCAATGCCCCTTTCCATAAATTCTCTTGATAAACAACTCTTTCTCCTGTCCGTTTCTACGCACATCTGCTCTGGGCTGCTCCCCTCAAACCGCATTCCACACTGAAATGATGCTCATTAGTCTCGTATTCTCTTGCAGATCAAGCTTCGACTTCAGAGATTGACCACCATGTAGTTTTATGATTTATTCCATTGTATAACTTCTCTCACCATGACATGTTTCAAACTACCAGCAAAAAATGATGTTCAGTGGGCTTTGGAGTCGAGCTAGCTTCCTTCCAAACATAGCAACAGAAAGTATCTCCGGAGATACCATTTTCTTCAGTGAAGCATTATATCTGTGGTGTTAGCAAGATGTTCAGCTCCTCTAAGACTCGGTTTCCTCATCTTTAAACAGGGTGATAATAACTCATTTATTGGTTATTCTTGAACATTGTCACACACCCTAGCTGGTGACGTTTTGTGTGCGGCCACTAGATGGCGACAGAGTCACTTCTTTATCATAAACCTTTTCTATAACTTTCCAAATCAACATTGAGAAAACTACAATTCAAATATATTAATTAAACTGATGGAGTTTGTTTTCCTCTTTGTAAACTTTTTGCTATGAAAATTTTTGTGCTTTCTTTTGAAATTCCCCCCAGAGACCCCAGATCCCCACCATTGTGTACTGCCATTTCTTAAAGCTCCCTCCCTGTAGAAGCTGTTCTCCATAAGGAATGACTAGTCCCCAGTGAGTTGTGGAAAGAGCTATATCCAAAGCCGCATCTGTCCCTGAAGGGATTGACTTCATGGCCTTTACTGTCCTTTTCCCTCCAGAGGAGACAAGGTGGCTTCAATTCTGACCTCTATTATCACATTTCCCACCTGGTCGAGCAATGGTATGAACCAGACATGGTATCAGACACAGGCCAGGCATCCCATAGACAGAGGAGGCAAGAGCAAACAGTATCACAGAGAAACAAGAAATTCAACAAATCCTCCTTCAGTGCTGAGAAGGAAGTGGACATGAGTTCCCATTACTAACCAAGAGGCTATCTCCAAATGACCACTACTTACAAAGGAAAAATTAGCTTTTAATGGACTCTCACTGGGTATACAAACCACACTTAAAGACAGGCGTCATGCTCATCAATAAGTGGCCATTACAAAATGAATGCAATGTTTTTTGTATATTTGTGTGTGTGTGTGTGTGTGTGTGTGTTCTAATATTTCTTTGTTTAGACTTTTTTTTCTTACTGGCCTTTTTTTTGTATATTATGGTTTCTGATTCTGTGTTCTTATAGATTATTTTCTCCAGTGTGTGTGTGGGGGGGGTGTTGTGCCTTTTCTTTGTTTTTTTTTTTTTTTTAATTAGGGCTTGTTTGTTTGTTTTGGTTGGTTGGTTGGTTGGTTTTCTAAAGAGAAAGAAAGAGTGGAGGCAGGAGGATCATCTTCAACTATATAGTAAGTACAAAGCCAGCCAAGGTTGTGTAAAGCTCTGCCTCAAAAATTAATAATATTAATAAAGTTATAAAACTAATAGATGGTAACAACAGTGCATGGCTACAGAGTTGGGGGTGCCTATTAAGGTACAGTCCAAAAACTCTAATCATGACACAAAGACTGATTGGATTGCCATCGAGTAAGACATGAATGACAGCAAGTTTCACTATATCTTTTTTTAATAATTTATTTTCTATTTCTTCAAGTTACATCTCAATCACAATCCCCTCCCTACTCCCCCCTCCAGTCCCACCCTTCCACCCTCCTCCCCCTCAACCCCCCCATCCTCTTCCCTTCTGTTTTTTTTTTTTTTAGTTTAAAGTATTTCTTTTTTCCCCCCAACAGCTCTCCCTTTCAGTACAAAAAATGGTTCTTTTTCTTATAACTATAAATACAATACAAAAAAACAGAAATAAATAGGCCACAATTATAAGAGTTATATGGCTTAGCATACATTCCCAATGTCCAGTCCATATGTATTTGGCACCTGACTTTAACATTCTACTATCTAACCATCTCCATGAGTTTAAAGTTCTATATCTAACTCAGCTTTCATACTAACTTGCCTCATAATTTTAAAAATATCTTCTTAGATCCAGAACACCCTGTTGATTCCTAAACAACTCAAAGTTTAGCTATGAGACTCTAGTTATCTATTCTTCAACCACCTCAGAGACCTGAGAGGGATAAATATATCTGATTATATAGGTTCACTATATCTTAAAAAACAAGAGACAACTAACTAGACTGTACAAGGGAATGTATATTTACATGTGTGCATTCACACACACACAGAGAGAGAGAGAAAAAAAATACCAACAGACACTGGTAATCCTGTTAGCCAGGAAGTCATATTTACTAATAACCAGAAATATGCATATTAAAACAACAATAAGATTTAGCTGCCTTTATGTATTGAGGGCTTCAGTTTCTGCAGCTTCAATTACCCACAGTCAACCAGAAGAAAGATGAGTGCTACACTATAATATTTTTGAGAAACACAGAGAGAGAGAGAGAGAGAGAGAGAGACAGAGAGACAGAGAGAGAGGGGGAGATAGACCACATTCACATAACATTCATCACAGCACAGTGACACCTCTATTTCATCAGTAATAGTTCTTGATCTCTTCTATGCTGCATTTACAAATTAAACTTTACCATAGGAAAACCATAGTATGCATAAAGTTCAGTACCATTTTTAGTTGCAAAGATCCACTGGGGGTCTTGGAAAATATCCTCAATGGATAAAAGGGGTTGAAAGACTGTCACAACATTCAACATGTCTCAAAACAATGAAAAAATACCAAAGACCGATGAGAATGTCAAAAGAGGGTCTTCTTCCTGCTGCTGGCTGGAGTCCCAGACCGCACTGTCATTCGGCGTGCATGCACCTTACACACCTTGTGAAATAAAGTACTTATTTCCCCATTGACTCAGAGATCCACCCCTGGGGAGGTTTCCAGGAGAAGTTCTGGCACCAGTTCATAAAGGAACACAGATAAGGTCTCCTTGTGTCATTGATGTAATGAGTCCAAGTGTCCCCAATGAGGAGAATGGGTCAACGAGGAGTGGTAGATAGCCAGGGTAAAGTGTGTAAGCAGTCAGAAGCGATTAACTTGGTGTGTTGATAGCAACCTAGACAGTGTTGAGTGAAGAACATAAGCGGAAAAGCAAGAGCTGTAGTACAATGCCATTTATGGTTTTGAGATCCACATCGTGTACAAAATGGCACCATACATTAAAGAAGATAATACTTAGGCCCAAGATTTACGTCAACCACAATAACATGTGAACTCAGAGACACACACCAGCCCTAGGACATAGAATAACACAGAACTTAAAGGAATGGTTTCCAGAACACGGAAGCACGTGAGTTCAAGTCCTGGCTCTGCCAACAATTTGCTCTGTCACCTTGGGCCAAAAAAATCTCTTTAACTTTTTCCCAAATCAGTTTCTTTAACTTAAAAATGAGAACATATAATTGTAAAAAAAAAAAAATCCTTCTATGGAATTGTTGTAAGGATCAGTAGAGTTACCATAAAGTAACTCAAAGAGTACCTGGCCACTGTGGAGCTCTTGGCAATTGTTAGCTTCTAGGAGGAGAGAGAGCTTTCTCTAAGAGAATATTGTAGCCACTGGTAAGTTGACCATGAATGAAGAAAAACCACACATACTTGGGTAGTACAAATTGGTCTTGAAAGGGTTTTTAGCTTTGATGTTTTCTTTTCTTTCTTTTTTTTTTTTGGACACAAAGTTGAGTGGAAAAGGAAGGGGTGATGGATCTGGGGAAAAGGTAGGGGAGAGATGAATTGTGATCAAAACATATGGTATGAAACTCACAAAGAACTAATTTTTAAAAGGGCCTGGATGTAAAGTGACAAGTTTTCTTACAATAATAATATAAGCACGGGACCAAAAGTAAGTTCTTTGTAACAAAACAAAACAAAAACAAAAAACAGGGGTGGTGGTGGCCAGATGTGACATACACCCTGAAATCTCATAATCCCAGCATTTGTTCAACATCATCAAAGTATTAATTTGAAGCCAAGCTAGACTGCATAGTCTGAAACAAGCCAATCTTGTATTCTAATACAGAAGGCCTGTGATAAGAAGACTGCACAGCTGGCACAAAGCCACAAAAGAAGATTGTGCCTGGTCAGGAGGTTCACAAAGGCGTTCTGGAAAACAACCATCTGGGGATGGGTGGGATTCAAGGCCTAAGATTTGGGCACAAGTTATGATCACAGTTTTGTCTGTATTTGCAGAAAATTATATTTCCAATTATATCACAAAGTGAAAATATAAAGTATGGTGGTCATACTAAGTCTTGAAAGCAGTGGAGGTTGATGATGATAGCAGCCTTTAAAATCAGAAGGAAGAGCTTTCCAGCCAGAGGCGAAGGGTCCTTCAAGTAACTGGCTCCTGAGCTCCTTGCAGTTGACACACTGACATTGGTTGGCCTGTGGGCTTCAGGCTGCCAGCTGCCAGCTTCTATGCTAGAAGGACATCCAGCAAGCACATAGACTAAATCAGCAGCTGGGATGGTATTTCATCCTAAGAAGATGGATCTTGGTCCATGAATGGGTATTTCTTTTCAGTAGAGGGCTTACAAACATCAGCTGAAAACACTACCAAGGCTTTTTCCCATTTCTCCCAGAAGGAGCACAAAAGGGAAAATGCTTCAGCATCGAAATTTACTCGTGGATTTACCTTACAAGCAAAGACAAAAATACCATCGCAGGGATTCTGTCCACTCTCCATGGACAGAACTGGGAGGTACATTCTCTGACATTCCTGAGCTAAGTTCAGGCAGAGGGTGTAGGCAAGGTTTATTCTTGAAAATTGCAAACAGCCTTGGAGGCCATCATGACCATTGTTCTGCGCAGAGTTGGCAGAGTCGGCTTAAGATGGCAAAGCTTCATTTGCCATATCCAGCACATACATGATATAGGATCATGTACAATTTCTCTATCAATACAATAGAGATGATGGTGGTGATAGTACTCACCTGTATTAGGTTTTTTTTTCTATTGCTGTGATAAAACACCATGACCAAAGTAACCCATAGAAGGAAGGATTTATTTGTGGCTTATGGTTCCAGAGAGACACCATCATGGCAGGGAGCATGGTAGCACAGGTAGGTATACTACTGTAGCAGCAGCTGCGAGCTCACATCTTGAGCCACAAACAGGAAGCAGAGAAGGCACAATGGGGATGCTGGGAAGCATTTGAAACCCCACTGAGGAGTCTTATTCAATAAAACTCACCTCCTAATCCTTCCCAGACAGTTTTAACAACTGGAGCCTAAGTATTTTGAGTTTTAGGCCAGCCTGGTTTACAAAGTGAGGCCCAGACAGTCAGAGCTGTTGCACAGAGAAACCTTTCCTCAAAAAACCTAAATAAATCAATAAACAAACAAACAAACACATGGTCTTATGGGGACTGTTCTCATTCAAACCACCATACCTTATGAACAGCTGTTTTAGAAGTTTGTTGGTTTCAACCTGGTGATTCCACTTCTAGATATCTATTCAGAAGAAGCACAAACATATGCCCCCACCAAGGCTGGATAGTCCAATATTCACAGTAGAACTGTTCTTAATGTCCACTATCTGGAAATAACCCAATATCCATCACTGATAACAACCAAAATATGAAACATCCACTTAGAACTTTTTGACAATAGAGAAT
The DNA here is from genome assembly GCA_907164525.1 of Lophiomys imhausi. NCBI lineage: Eukaryota > Metazoa > Chordata > Mammalia > Rodentia > Muridae > Lophiomys > Lophiomys imhausi. The sequence continues at coordinate 2,882,857 of CAJQZJ010032268.1, read as the reverse complement.
AAAACACTATTAATATATGCTACAACATGGATGCACCTCAACATCATGCCAGCTAAGCAAAAGAAGCCATGGATAAAAGACTATATATGACAAAATATCTATATGCAATGTCACAAAGGCAAATTTGTACTGACAGAAAGCAGAGAGCAATTGGCTGAGGCTGGGTCAAGAGTGGGACTGAATGCCAAGTAGCATGGGCTAAGTTTTTGGGATGGTAGCAATATTCTAGAATTGGATCAGGGTGATGGTTGAAAACTGTATATGTTTAGATACATACAGTTACAGATATATATAATTGAATGACATACACAGTGAGTAGGTTTTATGATAAATAAGGCTGCTAAAAACATACCTAACTCTGGGTTGTTAAACTAGTTAATACTTAAAGAACATTTAGAATAATGTGGAACATAATGAGCTCACTCCATGTTTCCTATATAATAAGAATAAATAGTTGTGACTGTGCAATTCATCCCAGGAGTAAATTACTAACCGTTCTTACATGTTTTAGACCACAGGAAGCACTTCTGAGAACTTAATGCAATTTCTGCTCTTCTATGAAATGTTTATAAAACTCACACTGAGCATCAATCTCAGCACATGACCAGTGTCTGCCTATTCTGGCTCCTACCTCCAAACCCTTTGGCTGAAAAAAAAAAATTCTCCCAGTTCTTTGGGGTTCCAGACAAGGCTCTGTAAGCTGCTGGCTCCTTGTGGTATATTTATCTCCTCCTACTGTCTAGAGTGAATATTTGTGTCCCAGCAAAATCATGTTGAAATCCTCATCCACTAGGAAATACTAGTAGGAGGTGGGATCTTTAAGAATGAATAGATCATAAAGGAGGAGCCTTATGGAGAGGGATGAGTGCCCTGGCAAAGGAGATCTTACATCCTCAAGGACACAAGAAAGATGGCTGCCTGTGAACCAGGAAGTGGGTGAAGACCCACTCCAAATCCACTGGTACCTTGAACTCTGACATCTGAACTTCCAGAACCCTTGAAGTAAGCTTTTATTGTTTATAAACAACCGAGTCTATGGTATCCTGTAATAGCAACATTGATTAAAGAAAGTGTGCATTGCCCATTGCTTATTTCCTAACAATCATTCATATCTTCACTTAAGGTCACTTCTACTAAGTAGGCTTTTCTGTTTATTTTTCCTTTTTCTCATTGTCCTCAGTACTTCTGCAGCACACACAAACACACAAAACTATTAGTTGGTGAATTACTAAAGTTGCCAACTTTAGTGGTTCTCAGTGCTTGGGGGCACTGAGTGCTTGTATCCCTAAGCACTGAGAACAGGCCATGAGGTAGAAAGAAATCAATAATTCCAACACAGAGAATTCCACCAGAACAGTTTTAACACTACCTAGGGTTGTTGGGCAACTCTATAACCTCAAAGATTGTCCTTATGTCAATTTTCAGCCACTCCCTCTCACTATCTGTCTTAAAAAGACCATTGGTCTACTCTTTGTATTTTCTTTTCTTTTTTAACATTTACTGACTTATTGGGAGAAGGGAAAGCTTGTGAATCTAGGCACATGTACGTCAGAGGAAAATTCATAGGAGTTCTTTCTCTCCTTCCTCCATTCAGTTTCCAAGAATGGAACTCAGGGTTTCAAGTTCAGTAGTATCTTTAGCCACTGGGCCACCTTGGTGGGCCTGTGCTCTGTGTCTTCTAGAAATTTCATGTAAAAGAAATAATATGTAGTCTGCTCTCATTTCAATAATATTTGGTTAATATAAGTGAGATTCAGAGAGGTGCATTTTAATGACTGGAGACCAGACATGCTACAAAATATCCTGCAATAAAAGCAATAGCCCTCTACAACCATGAATTATCTCATCCTATGTGTCTAATGCAGAGGTGGAGAAAGTCTGTACTAGATGGATGAGTGAAGGCATTTATTAATAGATATATTTTTCAAATTTGAATTAACAGATTATTCTTAATGCCCCCTCAAATCCTTAAAGGGTCTCTAAAAAGATTCCCCTATAACTTCTCAGGTTTATTAATTGAATTTGTGTTATCTCAATAAAATAGCTGAGACTATTGAATCCTAAAAGAAAAAAAAACTATTTAGCTTATGATTCTGGTGACTTAAGTTCCAAACTGGATAGCTGCACTTTGCTTCTCTAGTATTACATGCAAACAACTCTTTAGGACAGTATGAATAGGATTAGTGAGGACATTGAGAGATTCTGCACATGTTCCCTCCAAACACAAGCCAGAGCCAGCCAGATCCTGCCAACTCTTAGCTTTCTATCTTCAGCTAAATAACTGCCTCAAACAAGGTCATGTCTCCTATCCAAGTGAGCCCATATGATGTGACTGGTTCACCAGTGACTGTGAAAGTCCAGCTAATCCATCCAGATTCTGGAGAAGTCAGAAGGGCCAGCCATCCCAGCATTCATTGCAGGCTTGGCTGGGGATTTTGCTAAATATCACATAGGACTTGGAATTTAGCTCAGTGATAGAACACTAGCCTAGAATACAAAGGCCCCCAGGTTGACACTCAAACTCTACTCAGTTTGATTCCTTCCCTGTCCTCCTTACTCCCTTCTTCACCTCCTCTTCCCTCCCTTACTCCATATGTCCCTCCCCCTTTTTGCCTTCCCATCACATTCTTTCTTTCCCAGAGACCATAATCATAAAATCAATCCCCATTTCAACCTACAAGACTCTACTGCTTGACTGTGACAGTATGAAACAATGACTCTGGCTTCTAAAAGTTATTTTGGAACGTGGAGAATTTTAATATATAGAAATGTATCTGCAGAGTAATCTATCATCAATAAAACAGACCTGTGTGGGGATGGAGGGCAGGAAGGGGTGGAGGGCATGATTGCAAAAGATCATAAGAGAACTTTGGCAGAGGGTGCAAATGGTCACCGTCCTGTGGTTAATGAGAGTTTCATGGATGTACACACATGCTGAAACTTAGAAGGTACATCCTTTAAATATGTGTAGCTTACTATATATCAGCAATAATGCAATAAAACTATTTAACAAAAGAGAGAAGGGAGCGGATTAAAAGAAGAGAGAAAGGAAGGACGGCAAAAAGAAGGGAGAGAAGACAGGAAAGAGAAAGGAAGGGATTTCACAGGCCTTATTTTTTTCTTTTTATTGTTTTTTTTATTTTTGTGAATTTCACATCATGTTCTCTGTTCCCTCTCATCTCCCACCTCCCTTCAGTCCCACCCTCCACCCTTGCAACCTCCCCCTACATTAAAAAAATCTCATTGTGGAAGCTGTACTCTCAGTGTGACCCACAAATTCCCTTTTGTCCAAACTTTTTCTTGGAAATATTTATTATAATGACTCCTTGGTCTGGTATGAGGTCTCTGGCTTCTTCTACTTTGTTAATACTGGAACCTCACTGGGACTCCTCTCAGATATGCTGTTATTGTCCTGTGTCATGGAGATTTGTAGTTTTGGGTCTGTGGAACTGGCCTCCTCATGCACTCCAGCAGTTCATCCATGGTGGGTCAACTCAGAGCCCTAGTTCTGGGCCTGCAACTCCCACTTTCAGGGCCTACTCTCCCCAGTGCTGCAACAGGTAAGTGGTTGGATCAGATCTCCTGCTTTCATGATCCCATCAGGGCCAGTTCTCCTGACTGCTACCTGTGGCAAGGGCAAGAGAGTAAAGGGGATCTCTCCCTTACTAATACTACAAAGCAGACAGAAGTCAGAACTGGCTCTCCCACACTCCCTAACTCAGGGCTGACTCACCCACAATCCACATCCAGGACCAGCTGTAAGGTGCTACCTAGGCAACATTCAGTTCCTACTCTCCTGAATGCTGTAGCATGTGAGGGGCAGGGACAGCTCTCCTGCTCTTGTGGTACTATCAGGGTCAGATCTCCTGTCTGCCACCAGTAGTGAGGGCAAAAGGGAAGGGAGGGGATCTCTCCTTCACCAACACCTCCATAAAGCAGACAAAAGGCAGGGCTGACTTTTCCACACTCACTCCCTCAGGGCTGGCTCACCCACAAACCCCACATCCAAAGTCAGCTATAGTGTGATGCCCAGGCAAGGTACAGGGTCTGCTCTCCTGAGTGCTGCAGCATGTGAGGGGCAGGGACAGCTTTCCTGCTCTTGTGACCCCATCAGAGCCAGATCTCATGTCCGCATAGGCCTTACTTTTTAAAAGTGTAAGAAATTAAGAAAATTGTGCATGGTTCCTAACACAACTACTTTCTTTTTCCTTTTTTTTCCATTTGTCCATGTGAATGCATGTTTTACAGGCATGCCAGCATATACTTGCTATTCTCAGTTTCAGTGTTATCACAGTGGTTTGTCCTGATAAACACTGGAATGCATGTTATTAATAATATCCATCGTACCCTACATTGACAGAGTTTCTGTCTTTGAAGGCAGAGTGTGGAATACCCCTGGGCAGAGCTGCAACAACATCGGCTCACTGTCTCACACTCTGGTGTGACTTCAAAGTGAGAAAGTCAGCACATGCAATACTAAGGCACCCTTGATGAGTCCCTAGGAAAATGTCAGGCTTCAAGAACCTGTGATATAAATGCTCAGTTGTATCTTGGCAAATGTTACATCCTAACGCTGTTTGACACATGTTGCTGTACAGCTCTCATAAGTGGAATTTTCCTTAAACTAATGTAAAATATACAAGCTGTGGTATGTCACATAAATGATAACTGTCTCCTAGCTCCTGTGTTATTCCTATGAGTTCCTAAAGATGTGCCTTCCTTTATTCATTTTTCTTTCTTCCTACTTCAGTCTTTTTTTAAATAAAACCCCACTCCTCCCTGTGTCCTTCCTTCACACTTGTCTTTCTTTCTGCGTGTATTATATATTCTCATTTTCAAAGCACAAAACAGTACTAAACATTATGCACAGCAAAGACAGGCTCCTATCCTGTCACTTAAGTAGCTTCACTCCTCAAAAACAAGTGATTTTCTCAGTTTTCTGTGTCTTCTCTCAGCAGCATGAAGAAGCATATGATTGCATCAATGACATATGAACTTGCCAATCCCTGAGTGTAGTCGCCGATGTCTCCATATTACTGAGTAATTCCTGGCAGTGAGGGAGAATAAGAGCATGTACACCTGGGCCTGATGCTGCATACCTGGAAATACTGTGCTTGAGTGATTGAAGCAGGAGGATCATGAGTCCAAGGCTAGCCTGAGCCATGTAGCCAGTTTGAGGTTATGGTAGCGCTTACATGTGTATCTCCATTCACACAGAGTATGTCAAGACTCTAAAATGATAATATAGCTGTTTGATACTTTGAATTTTTCACAGAGTAATATATCAGACCTGTATGACTTAATCTAAAATCTATATAAGAAGATTTTCCAGGAATTGGAGAGACAGTTCAGTGGTTAAGAACATTTGCTGTTCTTGAAGGGAACCTGGGTTCAGTTCTCAGCACCCACATGACAGCTCATAACTCTAGTGTCAGGGCACCCAATGCCCTCTTCTGGTCTCTTAGGGCATCAGGCGTGCATGTGGTACACATACATATATGCAGGCAAACATTCATATACACAAAATATGTTCTTTTAAAGAAAATCTTTAAAAAGAGCTTGTAAATTATTTTCAAACTTTCAAAATATTTTAAATATTGATCACTAAATTGAAACTATAGTAATGAGCATTTTGACATTTTGCAATATGCTATTACAAAAAGTGCTATAATAAATAACCTTATAGAGGCAATAAGTTCCTGTCCTCCAGATGTTTTTAGATCAAAGAATCTGGCTCCATATATTTCCCTAGTATAACAAGCACTGACTGTGCCCTGCTTCAGAATCCAATCTGAGGTCCTTCCCATGATGGACAGAGGGCAAACCACAGCTGTGAATGGCTATAGAACATTATCTTTGATCTGGCCTATCATAAGTGGCCAAAAAGTGATCTAACAAACATCAATCAGCCTTAGAACTCAGCCTATATCCTTGGACTACATACATCTCATAGATTCTGAGCAGCAGTTCAGGAAATACAGTTTACATTCCTGCCCAATCAGAGCCAATTAATTCAGTAACCCCATCTCACTTCAAAATATAGTCAGTGATCTTGCTAGATAGAAATGCATAATCAGCATTGACCTGAACACCACTGGTCAACATCTTCCAAGAAAAAACTCTGTATAGCTTAAGTATAGAAGGAATATACCACACACACAATGAGTGCAATATATTTTAAAATCCACTGATAACATCATACTCAAGGATGAAGAGCTGACAACTCTTCCTCTAAAATCATGTAGTAGACAAGGAATCCCACTCTCACATTTCTTTTCAACATAGGATTAGAAATCTTAGCAATTAACCAAAAGAAGTAAATAGATACCCAAAACAGAAAAGAAGTAATGGGGGCTGGGGAAGGGGGGAGGGAGTTGGAAAGATGGCCCAGTAGTTAAGAATGCTGGCTACTTTTCCAGAGGTCCAATTCTGAGCACCCCATTTGGTGGCTCACAACTGTCTATAACTGCACAGGATCTGATTCCCTCTTCTGATGTGCAAACAAAACACTCATACGCATAAAATAAATAAATATTTTTTAAAAAGAAGAAAAGAAAAAATGGAATTATTTCTGTTTGTGAATGATATACTCTTGCACAGAGAAAAGAAGAACCCAAAGACTATACCCACCCCCCAAAATACTAAATAACAAAAAAAATTAAAAATTTAGGTGTTATTGGTTAACTTGGTTTACAGGGGGTGAAAGACTACTCTTTAGCAAACACATAAGAACACTATCAAAATATTGAAGATATGAATAAATAAAATATATCCATGTTCAAAGACTAGAAACACTAATATCATTTAAATGTCATTTCTACTCAAAGTGGTATAAAAATTCAATTTTTACATAAGTAGAAAAGACAAAACAGGTTAAAGAAAAAAAACAGAGGAAAATGAAGGCAGCAACTATGTTAACTGGCTTAGTGTAATCTTTCCACGTTGCATGCATACTTCCAAATTTCCATCATACCTCATAAATATATGGAATTATAATTTTTAAATTAAAAAATTTCAAGGTCAAAGAGGTGGCTCAGCAATTAAGAGCACTTGCTGCTCTTCTTGAGGACCCAAGTTCAGCTCCCACCATCCACATCAAGCAGCTCACAAAACACCTGTAACTCCAATGCTAGGGAATGCAGTGCCCTCTTCTGGCCTTGGAGGGCACACCTACATGTATAGATAAGAGATGACAAAGAAAAAGAAATAAAGAAAAACAGGAAAAAAAAGATTTTTGTTTGGTTTTGGGTTTTTTGTTTTTTGTTTTTTGTTTTTTTTTTTTTTTTTTGAAACAGGGTTTCTCTGTGTAGCCCTGGCTGTCTTGAACTCAGATATCTGCCTGCCTCTGCCTCCTCAGTGTGGGTATTAAAGACATGCACACATCAATAACCTTATATTTTATTATAAATAACCTTATGTTTTATCATAAATTCTCAAAATGACTAAAATCAAATGGTGCTATACTGCCTTCTGTAAAAACTTACCAAACTGCACTCCCCCTTACTACAGAAGAAAAATTTATTAATAATTTATTTTTTATTTCTTCAAGTTACATCTCAATTACAATCCCCTCCCTACTCCCCCCTTAGAAGAAAAAAATTTTTATGAATCCCTGCCAACAGCTGAGTCATCAAACTTCATCTTTCCAGCAACATAAGCAAAAACTATTGCAGAACAGCTTTAACGGGAAATTTTTGTAAGTATGTATAAACAGGGTTTTTTTATATTTGAGAGTCATCTAATGTCAATTTCTATGAAATGTTATTCTTTCCACTTGTACGTTTTTCCACTAAGCTTCCTTTGATTTAATAGGTTGAACTTCAGTTCTTTCCACACTAGGATAACTAAAATCAAGTTTTGAATATAAACAAATACAGATTATATTATTTTTCCCACCCTTTAGATTTTGCTAGATGCACTTTTTAATTGTATGTAGCTGAGTCGGTACAGCATGAGACTCTTAATCTCAGGGTCGTGGGTTTGAGCCTCATCATGGGTGCCACCTGAAACTGCAATTTAATTCTTAATTGTAGTTATTAGTAAGTATAAACTTTAAGATTAGGCTAGCTGAGCATCCGGTGGCTTGGCAGAGCAGCAGGCAGCCTGGCCCGCCTTAACCAGTTGCCTGATCTGTCCTGAGGAAAGAGCCCCGGGACCAAGGGTGGCCTACACCACCTGTAACCTAAACTCTGGTAACTAATATAAGTTGTTATATTAGGCCTGTAGAATTATCAGCAGCTTGGCAGGAGATTCGCCTGGTTTCGAGGGGAGTCTGACAGCCCTGGATTGCTTGAGCTGAGGGCCTATAAGCTGTGCGGTCCTTTCCCCAATAATTAAATACCCCAAGACCTATTAATGTTTCCACACTTAGCCCTTAGCTGGGCAGAGTCTCAATTAGCTGCTCTAAATTAACCCAGATCACCTAATCCCAAACCACCATGTGCCTGTGATTACCTTCCAGCGTTCTCCAGATGTCTGTCTCCTTCTGTGTCTCCTGGTGGAATGAACTAATCCTCTGTGTAAAGTGCAGGATTCCTGTTCTAATCTCAGGAAGTCCCGTCTTCCTATACTTTTCCTGCCCAGCTCATTGGCTATCAGCCACTTTTATTAACCAATCAAGAGACTGTCTCAGAAGGGGTGGTAACCAGATCTCAGCATTGAAATCAGCCTATCAGAAGCAATGTTATTAGCCCCAACAGAATGTGTCTGCCTTTTAAGGCTTCTTCATTTGATATTACAATTAGCCATGCTGTGTGTCATTCCAGATATTTATCAAATGCTTGTCTGTAACTATCTTAGCTACTTCATTTATTTCTCTTAAACAGTAAAATATTTGATGCTCCAAGTTTAACTGTGGTATATATATCCACTGTATTATTAAAATGTCTTAGGCTAATATCATTTATTGATTAATAAATCTTTTATTAAATTAAACAGAGAGTTTATTTAAACTTTTGCTGGGATTAATCTATGGCTCTGTTTATTGAGGTTTCAAATATAAGCAGTGTCTCTGAATTATTTACAGAAGATGAGAATCTGGTTTATAAACATTACCCTTTCCTTCTCTCCTCCAAAGTCTATTATTATGTTTAGTGCTTCCCCTAGGTCCTTCGGTTACTTTATATAATTTTCTTTAACACTCTGTTTCAACAGCTTTCATCAGTGTCCAGAGTACAACTGAGTAAGTACATAGCCAATGGCTCCAGTAGCTGGAGGCTGTCTCTGTACTATGAGTTTCTAGTAAAAAAAAAAAAAAAAAAAAACAAAAAAAAAACTGCACTCTAATGTATTAAAGACACAAACTAAGACAATTTAGGAGCCTGAGCTTCCCAAGAAGTACCTGGGTTTCATGCACTTATAAGTATCAAATTCAATGAATCAAGGGTAGCTAACCATCAGATATTGCCCAAGTACAGCCTTACTGTGACCATCTGTTTCTGAACCTTAATCATGTTTTGTGTCTGTAAATACTGACTTCCTACATTGCAGAGTGGAGCTCTTTGAACCTCTCCTGATGTTAAGTACTACCTGAAGCATTCTTTGCTCAAAAGGATTCTAAGTTGTCTAAAACTTTCTTTTAACACTAGGTACTTCTCTCATCAATATAGGATACAGGATATAGAAGTAAATATATTTTTAATCTGTGTTTGGCAGGGGGTGTGTGCTGGAGAATGAGAATGTGAGCATCCCACATGAGGAGTGCCTTGCCTTCCACCTTTTTAAACAAGGCTCTTTCATATACAACAGCATGTGTGCCAAGCTAGATGGCCAGAGAGTGTCCAAGGACTGTCTTGCCTCTACCTCCTGTCTCACAGTAAGATTGTAGATGGATGCACTAAACACAGCATGGTGTGTGCTCTGAACATCAAAATTCAGATCAACACAGTTGCACAGTGAAAACCCACTGAGCCACCTCCACATACCAAAAGTGAATATGTTTTTGTTGTTCCCCTGTATCATCTATAATGTCCAAACTTTTAATAATAACTAATAACAATAATATATGGAAACTCAGGTCAACATTAAATAATCATATTATGTTTAAAGTAATAATTAATTAATCAGTATTAATTCATACTGATATGAATAAATATTAAATACATGGGAAGAAAGGAAAATTCTTATTTCAGAAGAATTACCATTAATAAATGTTAAAAAAGGAGAGAGAGATAGAAACAAAAAAAATCACTATTGAAAAACCGTACTAATAATTGCTGTAGGCAGTTGATAGATGCTAAAACTGGTAGCAAAAGTTTAATGAGCCATGAGGTAGTTTCATGGCTTCAATTCATCCCCCCCAAAAAAAATATCTATTCACTGAAGCAGTGATTTTAATGTAAGTCGTCAAATTCTAATTCTTCCCATTGTGGGAGGAACTTACTGTATTCAGCCCTCTCCTCAAGAGTAAGCAACACTGATTGTTTCCCAAACTAACAGGCATAGAGTATGGAACAGGGAGGGGCACGATTTTACAGCATAGAAACTTGCCAGTGTTTTCATAACCCAATGATCAGGGCTGGTATCTGAAATCTTACAAAAGACAATTTTCCACTCTGCTGTAACTTATAACTGTATAGATGGCAGCTGAGGGAGAGAACACAGTTAGTAAGGAGCTTGTGTACAAGGATAAGGACCTGAATCTGATCCACAGTGCCCACAGAAAAGCTGGGTGCAGTAGCACAAACCTGTATTCCCAGGTCTGGGTAAACAGAGACAGAAGGAGGCCTGGGAATTACTGGCCTGACAGTCCAGTCAATCATCAGTGAATGCCAGGTTCACTGAAAGACCCTGCCTCAAAAAAATAAGATCAAGAGAGTTCAGAGAGATGACTCACAGGTTAATTGTATGCACTGTTCTTCCAGAAGACCCAAGTTCAGTTCCTAGCACCAAAATCAGGTGGCTAGAGAGTGAATGGAACTCCAGGTCCATAAAGAGCCAGTGCTTCTGACCTCAGAACGCATGTGCACTCACATGCACAAACACACAGAAGTACACACCATTGAAAAGAAAGCAAAAAATTTAAAGGTGGAAAACTTATTAAGAAAGACATCTTCCTGCCCCTAGAGGCATTGCAGATGTGACTGCTATGTCACATGTGCATCAGTAGGTGGCAGAGAGGAGACAGGCTATATCTACATTCAGTATTCTGACCTATGAACATCTGAATGAATAAGTAGACTAACATTCCTGGGATGTGGGGAAACAAGCTGTAGACCAACACCACTTTGGCACCATGGGGTAACCTGAGATGACTACAAGATCAGTACCAGAAAAGCACCGGATGGGCTCCCAGGACAGGAAACAAATCAGAAACTAGAAGAACTCTGTTTGGCCCTGGATGTGGGGGTTGTGGGTGAGCTAGCCCTGAGGGAGTGAGTGTGGGATAGCCAGCCCTGCCTTCTATCTGCTATGTGGTGGTGTTGGGTAGGGAGAGATGCCCTTCCCTCCCTTTTGCCCTCACCACTATTGGCTGACAGGAGATCTGGACCAGATAGGGTCACAAGAGCAGGAGAGCTGTCTCTGTCCCTCACATGCTGCAGCACTCAGGAGAGCAGGTCCTGCACCTTGCCAGGATAGCACACTACAGCTGGTCCTGGATATGGGGGTTGTGGGTGAGCCAGCCCTGAGGGAATGAGTGTGGGAGAGCCAGCACTGCCTTTTGACTGCTATATGGTGGTATTATCTAAGGAGAGATTCCCTCCCCTCCCTTTTGCCCTCGCCACCAATGGCCTAAAGGAGATCTGGTCCAGAAGGGGTCACAAGAGCAGGAGAGCTCTCCCTGCCTCTCACATGCTGCAGCACTCAGGAGAGCAGGCCCTGCACCTTTCCATAGTAGAACTGGCCATGCAAGTGGGGGTGGCAGGTCCAGAACCAGGGCTTTGAGTTGGCCCACCCCAACATCTACTCCATGGATGAACTGCTGCATTCCAAGAAGGGGACAGTTCCACAACCCAGGACTGCAGGATCTATGACACAGGACAGTTACGGCATATTTGAGAGGAGTTTCAGTGAGGTTCCAGGACTGGCAGGGTAGCGGAAACCAGGGGCCTCGTACCAGACCAAGGAACCATTATAATGAACATTTGCAAGCAGAATGTGTGGACAAAGGGGAATATTGTGGAACATACTGAGATACACTGCAGCTTTCACAATACGCTGTTATTTTCTATGCTGGGACAGTTTGCAAGAATGGAGGGTGGATCTGGGGGGAGGTGGGAGATGGGAGGGAATAGGGTACATGATGTGAAATTCACAAAATAAATTTTTTTCAATAAAAAAAAACTGATGGACAAAAATGCCTGCTATGCAAGTTGTCTGGAACAATAAATGTGATGGTGTAACACACACACACACACACACACACACACACACACACACACACACACAAAAGGCATCTTGGTCTCTGACTTCCACAAAAACACATGCACATAAATAAGTAAATAAAAAACTAAGTTTATGTGTTTGCGACTCCTATTTATTCTGTTACTACAAAAGTTCATGTAATCTCTTCTACCGTGGAACATATCATTTAGAGAAGCCTAAATTCCTAGGCCATGATAACTCATATTGAACTCAGAACAAACACCCCTAAATCCCTTTAGAACAAAAGTTGTAGTCTTAGTTGAATCCTGGAACAAAAGTGATTGTGACCAGCTGGCCTAATTTACATTTGGGTGGAAATAGCATCATCTGTCACTTTATTTTGTATATTTCTTTTTATGTTAGTCAACTTACCACAAATATAACAAATACCTAAGATAATCTACTCATAAAAAGAAAAGCTTTATTCTTTTTGATTGACCCATTGCTTTTGGACCTAGACAAAAGCAATACATCATGGAAGTAGCCTTAGACAGAGCAAGGCTTCCCCCTCATAGTCAAGACTCTCAAGATGGACAAAAAGGAAGAGACTGGGTATCCTAAAATCTCCATTGAGGGCATGTGCCCTGTTCTAGCTACTTTCCTCTTGCTATGACAAACACCAGGGTCAGAAGCAGCTTGGAGAAGAAAGGGTTTATTTCAGTTTACAGGTTACAAGTCCATTATGAAGGGAAGCTGAGGAGCTCAAGGCAGGAACTGAACCAGAGCCTGTGGGACACTGCTACTGGCTTTTGCTCTCTGGCTTCCTTTCAGATACCTTTGTAACACAGGCCACCAGGCCTGCATCCAGACGAAGGCAATTCTTTTGTTGAGGTTCCCTCTTCCCAAGTGTGCCAAATTGACAACTGCAGCTTACCATGGCAAACCCCATGACCTAAAGGCCCCAGGCATGACCTCTTGATATCACCACCACATCTTACTAGCACAAACCTTGGGAATGGAAGTATTTAACCAGTGAGCCTTTTGGAGACATTCCAGTCTAAACTTAGCATTTACCAGGCAAGCTAGAGATCTGTTCTTTGTACCGGATAGCCTGTGATTGTTTCCTTGTAGACACAATCAGAAGTGAAGGTTTTATGTACTTCTCAGCTAATAAAACAAATATTTTCAAAATAATTTAATTAAATGGGATTTAAAATATATACTCTTTGGTAGTAAATAATATCACAGTTTATTATGAACTATTTGCAAATACAAATTCCCTGAAAATCACTGAAGCAGTGAGTCCGCTATTCCTATCATTGTGTTAAGATGTCCTCCATTTTTAAAAGTTTTGCTGCTTATTTTTGGTGACCTTAGGATCAGATATACCAAGCACTTGACACACCAGCTGGTAACTTTATAAGTTGTACTATCTTGCCTTAAATTCTGGAAGCTGTCTTTGTGAATATTCTTCCCTAGACCATAATAGGTGTGCTATTTGGACCACAATAGTGTCCCTCCCTTATCTGAAATTTTACTTTCCATGGTTTTACTTTCCTGAAGTAAACATGTTCTAAAATTAGCAAATGGAAACAAACCAGAAGCACACAATACATTTTTGATTGTTTACCTCAAGAATAGTGTGATGAGGGCTCAACTCATAAAGGTACTTGTTGCCATACCATGCAAGTCTGGTCACCTAAGTTTAATCCTGGACACCCATGTAAAAATTCTGACTCCTATGTGCTGGGAGGCACACACACACACACACATACAAACACACAATAGTAAATGGTAATAGAGCCAAGTATGATGTAACACCTCTAATCCATCACTTGGGAGGCAGAGGCAGGCAGACCTCTGTGAGTTCGAGGCCAACCAGATCTACATAGGGAGTTCCAGGATAGACAAGGCTACATAGAGAGACCCTGACTCAAATTAAAACAAAAATAACTAAATAAATTATAATAGTAGCAGATGAAATCCTGTGCCTTTCCTCTTGGGATTTAAGTCCTTCTCTGGTCAGTGTGTCCACACTGTATATACTACCCATCTCCTTTCCAGTGGTCACCTTCATTATCAGATCAAGTGCTGTCATACTGAAATATTTGTGTTTAAGTAACACTTTCATTATAAAAAGGCACAAATTTTTAGTATCATATGCTATGGTTATTCTAGTATCCAGAATATCTAGGCACATCACTAATGTGCCTACTTTGTTAGTTAAATTTCATAGATATCTATGTATAGAAAAAAAACCCACAGTATGTAGAGTTTGATGTTATCTGCAATTTCAGGCCTCCCCTGGGTGTGTTGTAATGTATGGGATGGAGATAAGGAAAGACCACAGTGTGGATTGTCAAATTCTGGCCAACCATTGTATTAATCCCTGAGAAAGTGAACAACAAAAGATGTAATTCGGAACTCCCACCCTTGCCTCAGTCTTTAATCCCCATGCAACTGCGAAGAAATAATAATTAATTACATTCACATTTATTAGAGTCCCTTCATTCCTCCGAACTCGAATCCTTATGCATTGCCTCCTTGTTTGAGTAAAGTTCCAGAGCCTTTCAGAGGATGCACACACCTGACCTTCCGCTTTATCTCAGACTCCGCCCCCATCTCCCTCCCTCCCTGCAGTGAGCCCTTATTCGTCTACCGGGCTACACCCCCTGGGCCTGCCCTGCAGGGCGGAGTCTCCACCGTAGGCTGTGCACTGTCACCTTTAGCGGCCTCCACAGCAGTTGGGGACTGGAATTAGCTGCTTGTTTCTGGCTCTGTGGCTCTTCAGCATACCACAGCTTCACGTTCGCTTTTTCCTTCACTGCAGCATGGGGTCGGCGCCGCGCATGTTGGAACTGTTTTACGATGTGCTGTCCCCCTACTCCTGGCTGAACTTTGAGGTGAGGCGGGGAAGCCGCCAGGGCTGCGGCCTGCTGGGCGAGTGCACAACGGGGCACTGGGCACCGGGTGCAGACATTCCTGGCGATGCCCTCAGGGTTTGGAAAAGTACAGACCCGGGCTAAAGTTCACTTTGTGGCTTTAAACGTACTGTGGCTTCTCCAAGTACGGTCCTGGTTTCCTAAGGTCAAATATTCTCTTCTCATGGGCCCTAGAAAGAACAGGGGCGACTCCAATGAAGCTAGGTCAAGTTCGGGGAGGGTTTCAGGGGCGCTAAAATGATCTACAAGATGGAAACCATACACTGGAGTAAGGATTCTTGTATCTATTTTAAAGAGCTAAGAGTTTTGTCCTTTTAAACCATGCAGTTCAGTGTGGAGTGGACATCCCTGCTCTGCACTTAGAACCAGGAGATAGCCCTGTAGGCCACTTAACCACATCTGTCCTCTCCAAATGCCACACAGGCTCCCCCTCTTATCTCTGCACCTGTAGATCTTATGCAGATACCAACACCTCTGGAATATCAACCTGCAGTTGCGGCCCGCTTTTCTCGGTGGGATCTTAAAGGACAGTGGTAAGCATGGAGAAGCCCTTCCAGCTGGACAAGGAGGGTTGTTTTCTGTGGCTTGAGTTGTCTGCTCTACACTGAGTATGCTAACCTCAGACCTAAGCTAGCAGTTTACCCGCTACGGGAGGGGTTCCCCAACCCAAGACCCTAATGTCCTCTCTCACCAGTTGTCCAATTCTCCACTGCCAGGAAACATAGCACCAGTTTCAGTACCCCGTAAAGCCCAGTACATGCACAAAGATATTCCTCTCCTGAACCATCATTTCCAAGTTCCCATCAACTTTCCCAAGGATTTCACTGCTGTGATTAAAAAAGGTGAGGAGGCTGGAGAGAAGAGCACTGACTGCTCTTCCAAAGGACCTAATTTGATTCCTAGCACCCACAAGGTGGCTCACAACCATCTATAACTCCAGTTTCAGAGGGAATTGCAATTAATTAATTAATTAATTAATTAATTAGATGAAGATGGTCAGAAACAGGAAATCTAGTGGAGAACAGTCAGGGCTTTCTTAGGAGATCAACAAGTAAAACACGCTTGTGTAACCCAGCATCAGCTAGCCAAAAGTGGGGTGGGCAGAAACAAGGGTTGAGAATAGGGGCAGAAACAAGGGCTGAGAATAGGAAGTCCATTATGAGGAACTACAATTAAAGAGTGGAGGTAATTGAACCTCGGGTGGGGGGAGATCAGAAGTAAGGATGAGCTAGTCCTCTATCAGGACACAAGGAGTAGGAATCTTAGCTCGACATGCCTCTGCCCCACAGGAACTCTAAGTCCCATGCGCTTCCTCACCGCTGTGAGCATGGAGCAACCAGAGATGCTGGAGAAGGTGTCCAGAGAACTATGGATGCGTATTTGGTCTCGAGTAAGGGCTGGACTCTGAATCCTGAAGGGAAGTGACAGCTATATGGCATTCTGACACTTCCCGTGGCAGTTTCCAGAAATAGGATCCCGCTGTCAGACCTGTCTCTTTGCTACTTCCTTCCTAATAAGTGTTCTCTTTCTCTTAGGATGAAGATATTTCGAAGTCCCAGAGCATCCTAGCTGTGAGTGTCTGGACTGGACACCCCTGCTATTGTCACAGGGAATCTGAGAACAGGAAAGGTTCTTAATGATTTAGAAAGAAAATCTGTGTCTGAGGGGACAAATTACTATAAAGTTGGAACTAAGAGGATGCTTTGAAGAATGTTCTGTGGGCTAGCGTTGTAGCTCAGTTGTAGAGTTAAGCTCAGTGCACACTTAATCTGCCTGAGTCCCTGAGGTCAAATCTCAGCCACAATAATAAAATGTCTATTGTGGACAACACATGGATAAATGAAGAAGTGAAATAAGTCAGTGGGAGAGAGAGGACCAAACTCTAGATGAGGAAGCATGAACCCTTCCATTTGCAAACTCTAGATGAGGAAGGATGAAGCCTTCCATTTGCAAGCCTCCAGGGATGCCCAACACAAACTTCACTAATGTGTGCTTATTACAAAGCAGGAGACTTGACACAGACAAAAAGATAACTGACAAGTGAGAACTAAACAGATGCTCAGTGAGAAGTAATAAGAACTGCTCAAAACACTGAAGTGCATGCCAGTCAGGGATGGGGAGCTAAGTGTTAGACACTCTTCGGGATTAGGAAACTGAAAATGACCTTTTTCCCGTTTATACAGATGATAGTTGATGCATCATCTGTCTCTTTTAATACATGAGACATCAAATCGCTCCTAAGCTAGATACACAAAGAATGGCTGGTTTATCCTCTAGTGTTTATATCTGGTTCCTAAAGGTATGTGTGTGTGTATGCATAATTTTAGTCTGCTTTTACTTGATATTTAACAAGCCAATGGATAATGGCTTGTCCATTCCCCTCATTTAACTGTCAGAGACAGTGATTAATAAGAGGTCAAGTTGTAGCTTCTCAACCAGGGTTGTACACTGGTGTCACCAGGAGTGCTGAGTGTCACCCCCAGAAAGACTGATGTCATCATCAAGGGCATGACCTTCACATTGGGACTTTGAAAAACTCCTCGGGAGATTGCAGGTTGAAAAGCCATTAATTCTAAACTTTAACAACCATCCTAACTACAAGCCCTCTCATTTTCTGGAAGCCAAGCAGGGAGCTGTAACCATGACTCCATTCCAAAAATCTTTAGAAAATTCTCCAGGACTCAAAACCTAGCCTGAACTGTTAGGAATTCTAAGGCACAGGGAAGAAACCACTCTGGATTTGAATTCTAGGGATATGTCATTTGCTGCTACTCCTGACAAACTCTATACCACTAAGCAAGTAATAAATGGCTGTTGAGTGCTGTGCCCTCATTACGAAATGGAAACATGAGGCTAGCTGGTCTCTGCAGTGCCCTCTGGGGATGTTTCTGTGAATATGAATTCTTTGTACCCTCTGCCTTTGCCACTTATCTCTAGACTTTGGGAAAAGGAGACAGTTTGTTATGACTAGGATAGATAACCTGTTACTTGAGTTGGGCAAAGTCTTTATAGGAAAACTTGAGGGCACAGAAGGAAAAGAAGAGTGTTTTCTCCAGCCCCCACATGTAGACCCAGCTGCATGCACTTCCTTGTCTCCCAGGCAGCAGAGAAGGCAGGAATGTCTGCAGAGCAAGCCCAAAGCTTTCTGGAGAAGATCGCCACAGAGGAGGTGAAAAGCAAGCTCAGGGAGACCACTGAGGCAGCCTGCAAATATGGGGTGAGTAACTTCATATGTGTTCCCAGCCGCGGTCTAAAGGTAGAGAACTAATGTCATCATGGATGCTCAATGCTCCTGATAACTGGCTTCTGCCCATCATGAGTCCTCCCCAGCTTCCCTACACCACCTCATCGACTCCCTTCCTCCCCTAAGCCTAAACAAGGAAAGAAAGGAGGTAGATGGTGGTTTTTAAAAATAAGAAGCTATGTACCACATAGGTAGAGCTGAGAAGATGCCTGAGGCCAACGAGCCTCTTAGAGGCATTTTCCTTTGTTCTGTGCTGCCTGAACACACTACTTCAGTCTTCTAGGTACCTGCTCTATCTCCTTCCTTCCTTCCCTCCTATACTGTGTTTTCTCTAGGCCTTTGGACTGCCCATCACTGTTGCCCATGTGGATGGTAAAACCTACATGTTATTTGGGTCTGACCGCATGGAGTTGCTGGCTTATCTGTTAGGTAAGTTCATGTTTCCATTATCTTGACCTTTTAACCCCAGCCCAACACCCATTTTATCACATGACCAGAACAACAACATCAAAAGTTCCAGTATTTCTAACAAAGAAGCCCTATATATAGTTGGTGCTGATCAAGGTTGAATGGGGGTGTGAACTCTTCCCCAGAGGGGAGAAGGAAACCTTCTAGACCTGGAAGTCAAGCAGGTCCTAGAAGACCCTGGGGCTCTTTCGAACCATCATCTCCCATTACTGACTTGTCTTAGAACCATGTATAGACATGTGATTTTTTTTTTCCTGTCTAGGAGAGAAGTGGATGGGCCCTGTGCCCCCAACCCGGAATGCTAGACTTTAAGATTGCCTTAGAAAGTAAACTTTGATTTCTCCGACTGACAAAGCTGTCTTCTGTGGCCCTGAGGACTGGAGCAGGAGTACCCCCTTCCTAGGGCTGCCTTTACTTCTGTGCCTCACAAGTGCCTTTTGAAAAGCCTTAAGTTGTGCATCCCCATAAAATAAACCTGATGCCACTAGGCAGAACATTTCTGGGTGTACATCTGCCTGGCTGGTATTGGTCTACCATGATCCTGCGATCACATGCTGCCTACTCCAGAGGTTGGGCAAGAAGAGCTTTCTGGATTCACGGCCTTCCCTGCTCCCTGGAGCACTCTGGGGCAACAGTAGGGTATGTGCAGGGGATACTCACCCTTTCCTCTTGTCCTTCACAGATAGAACACTAAGCTCAGTAGATTTAGCACCAGCCAAGCCAGGGGGACTAGAAGAGGAGTAGGGCCAGAAACCCTGAAACAATGATTGGCAGAGGGAACCAGTAAAAAGTCCAGCTGCATTCAGATAGTTAATCTGAGTCCAGCAACATGGGCCAGCAGAACCAGAACAAGGCAGTCTCTGGCCTTGCTGTGACCTGGAGAAGTTGTTTAATCTATCATAATTCCCTGAGACCCTGAAGACACAGTGGGCCTCTGCCCACCCTGCTGTAATATCTGTTTCCTCCTAAGTATCTTCACCTTTTCCATGCCCCACCCCATATGAACTATTTACCTAAATCTCCACTTCTCTTTATTCCCTACTGTTCAATAATCAGAAACTTCTGCATTTTGATATCATACTGTCTTATGTAGGAAGACTGTTCTGAAGCTGAACCCACACTTGAACACCTGATGGAACCAGGGACAGAGCTGTCAATCAGGTTAAGCCTTTTTGCCAGCTTCTCTTTACTCTTTCCTTCTGGCTTCCCCATCTTGTATCCCATTTTCTCCCTGAATACCCTGTCACTTTCTATCACCTTCCCTTCTCTTCTCTCCCATGACTCAAGCATCTTCTGAGATCTACAGTCATCTTTACCTAGGTTCACTGTGGTGTAAAGCCAGAAATACATCTTGACAGCCTATTCTCTTCTGCAAACGAGTTGTAAAATAAAATAAAAAAATATGAAGACTTCCAGTTACAAACATAAGGCCAAGTTAAAACACTGAGTAGCTTTGTATGCATTAGAGCTACCCAGGTAATAGCAAGGGTAGAGATTTAGGAATAATGATGAGTATCTGGGCACTGTCTTCTCATTCAAACACTGTTGGTAGGACCAGTGAGGTGGCCCAGTGGGTAAAAGAACAAACTACCAAGCCTTATTACCTGAGCTGAATACTTAGAATGTTCACAGTGAAAACAGAACACGAACTCTTGAAAGCTGTCCTCTGAATCACTCCACTCCACACACAACATGCACTGTAGCACACACATGCCCACAAAACAAACACAAATAAATAAGTGTAATTTAATTTTTGTTTTAAAACCATACTTTATGCATAGTAATAGTTTACATATTAAATGCCACAATAGAATGATTTAGTATAATCTTAAACAGATAAAAAAAATGAGTATTTCCATTTACAAAATCCTTTATTGTAAGTGCCCACGCTTACTTACTAGGCCAAGGTTACCTGATGTAGCCAGTGAGAAATTAAACCAGGGTCGAGAGAGAGGGATCACACAAAGACGGAGACCATACAATTTTTATTGAAAGCAATCAGACTTTATACCCTTATCAGTAACAAAATATAGTGGCAATTGCCCAGATCAATACAGATGTAGTTGCCAGGACACAATGAAATTTGCAAGCTCTACAGGGTACACAAGACTAATGTCTAAAACCAGTTATTCTGTCAAGCATCCATGCTTTCTTGACTTCTAAGGGATCATAGGTAGAAACACAAAGCAGCCTAACCACTTTACTGTCTTAGGGAGTGCCTTGGTTTCTCAGGAACTGAAAGGCCCATAGTGACCCAGTAGCCAAGGGCTCTAATCTGGAAAACCTGTTGCTGTGATAACATACCCAACAAAGAGCAACTTAAGAAAGGAAGGGCTTATTCTAGCTCACCATTTGAGGTACAGTTCAACGGGATGAAGAAGCCAGGGCAGCTGGAGCCTTAAACAGCTCATTACTTTTTGCCCGTGCTCAGGAAGAAGTGAGAAATGAATGTTCATGCTCAGCTCACTTTTTCCCTTTGATTCAATCCAGGATCCCCACTTAGGGAATTGTGCCATCCACAGTGGGCAAGTCTTCTCATCTCAACCTAATCAAAATAATATCCCCACAGGCATGTCCAAAAGCAAGTCTCTCCAAGTGATTCTAGATCTCAAGTTGACAACTAAAATTAACTAGCATAACTCCTGAAAATACTGTGTAGAGATCTGTGATTCTCTCTATCCAAGAGAGAAGTGAACAGGCCCAATACCAATGGACTTTAAGATTGTCCTGAAAACTGTTGGGATAAACAAGCAGGTCATCTGCTTAAAACCTGTTTCCCCTTATGACACTGGTATTTGGGTTTTTCTATCCATCTCTCTCTCTTCTCAACCTTCCCCCAGGTTTGCCAAAGAGAGTTGCCACCATTAGTACAGCCATTTGAAGAACAATATGACTTTGTCAAACAAAGTTAAAGTAGAGCTACCAGTAGCACTCCTAGATACATATGTAAAAGTAATGAGATCAGATGTCAAATCAATGTGTGGAGCCATGTTCATTGTAGCATAATCCACAGCAACCAGGATACTAAATCAATGTAAACATCCACTAATAGTTACACAAATTAAATATGCTGTAATTATAATGCAAGATTACTCAGTCTTAAAATAGAAAGAATTTCTGCTTGCAAAGCTGGATGAGCCTGGAGGACAATATATTCATTGAAATGAGCCAGGTGCAAAAAAGTACAGCATGGTCTCCCAGGGAGAGTCTAAAAGTCAAGCTGGGTGTTGTGGCATACAACTGTAGTCACAGCACCTGAGAGACTAGGGGCAACAGGACTGTGAGTGTGAGGCTTCCCTGGCCTATATAGTATGGAACTGATAGAAGAAAGAAGGACGGATGGCTGGGTGGATGGATGGATAGATAAGTAGATAGATGGATGGAGAGGGGAAGACAAGAAGATGTGTATAGAAGAGTATGCATGCCAGTCTTAAGTCTAGTAGAATGGTGGTTATAGCAAGACAGGGCAGAGGTGAGAGGGATGCTGGGAAGATATTGACCAAAGGCTACAAAATTTATGCTCCGCAGAAAGAATAACATTTCAAGACCTCTTGCATAATGTGATGGCCAGATTTATTTCCAAATTGCAAAAGAAATTTATTAAATCTTTTCATTGCATTAATAAAGATAGGTGATATTAATAA
Organism: Lophiomys imhausi; assembly: GCA_907164525.1. NCBI lineage: Eukaryota > Metazoa > Chordata > Mammalia > Rodentia > Muridae > Lophiomys > Lophiomys imhausi. The sequence goes on along the minus strand of CAJQZJ010032268.1, from coordinate 2,860,256 downwards.
ATTCACTGCAATCTTTTTCCAGTGTATACATATATCACAACATTGTACCCCATAAATATATAGTCATATGTCAAAACTTTAAAATACAAAGTCAGGAAAAAATATAAGGATATTACAATTATACAGTGCTTCACATCTCTCCCTGCCCAATATGCAAGGCCAGTTTCAAAGGATTGCAAATACATATTCACATGGCCTCAAAAGTGGCTTATTGCTTGTTACCACCATATTTAAATACTTCATAATTTTTTGAGGGAAAGATTGAGGCAGGGTCTCACTACCCATCCCAGGCTTGCCAGAAATATAAGATCCTCTTGCCTCAAGCTCAAGATTTCTGGGATCAAAGGCATGCATCCCATCTACTGGATCTCCATGACTTTTCTTTAATTCATTGACCTACATTTTTATTTTGCCTAGGAATCCCCCCGACACAAACAGATATTATATTCCTGAACTTGGAAGCATATAATACATACTGAGTAAATGACCTCAACAAAACGAAGCAAAGCTTTTGAAAGGGAGGAAAATGAGAGAGACAGCAATGGAGGTAGTAATAGAGAGGAGAAAGCAAGGTCAACGGAGCAGGGAAAGCCAGTAAGCACAGAAGTCAAGTGCAGATTCCAGGCACTGGCACCTCAGGAGGCCAGAAGATTGAGAAAGTGTGAATCTGTAGAAGACTAGAGTTTGGGGCCCATTAACCATCTTTTTCCTTTCGGGGGGAACTACAGCCCTTCTCCTTTCACCTGTTATTCCTAGGTAGGGACAATAATAACAGCAGAAGCAATGGCTCTTTAGATACCAGAGTAAGAGGTCAGGGAAAGCTCAGGAGACCAGAGGAAACCCTGCGTTCTTACCCTATGCCTCTTGTGCAAGGGTACAGAGTCTCTTTAATGAATTTAGGAAAAACTAAACCCATTGACTTGGATCAGATCAACTATTTATTTATCTATCTATTTATTTAATATCTTTTAGATATTAAGGGATTGTATAAAGGATATGGAAATTACATGATGAAACATTTCAGAATCACCCAAATAGGTAGCTTTGTGTGATGCTGTTTCAATTGTGATTGATGTCTAATGTTAATGAGAAATGTTTTTATTCATTTGAAACTAAGTTTGAAATCAGTCACTAACATCCAAGTACACACACTTCCAGAGTATTACCATCTCTTGATAAATAACTAGCTGGGCAGGCATGGTGACACACATCTTTAATCTGAGCACTTGGGAGGCAGAAGCAGGATGATCTCAGAATGTGAGGCCAGCCTTGTCTACACAGCAAATTCTAGATCAATTAGGACTATATAGAGACCCTGCTCAAAAAGGGGGGGGAGAGAAGGAGAAGGAAAAGAAAGGATTCTAACTCCTTTTCTCAGACGTATCTATGTTCTAAGGTATGGTGGACTCCATCTGATTTCAGACTGAAGAAAACTTAAAAAGATGGAAGAGGAAGGGTTCTTGAGGGAAAAACAATCAAGAGATCAGATCATGAGTTATTAAATCAGTACTAACTACTGATTACCAACAAATGACAAGGTAATTATGTATTTCCTATTTCATGCTAATGATTGAGATGAGACATCCATGAAAGGAATGTGAACAAGCCCTCCTTGGCATATCCCCAGTCTCTAGCCTTTCCAGGACTCAGCCCCTCCTCTGCACCACAGCAGCACATTATACTTTCCTTCCAGCACTTGTCATTCCATATGCTGCTTTACAGCTACCTATCCTTCCATCTTACATCTTTCCACTATGGACTGTAAGCTCCCTGCCAGTGAGTGTCCACATTAAGCTGTTACATACATATTACAGTATAGGCATAGCAAGTGCAAGATCAAACATTTGTTAAATCTAAGTTTGCTAATACTTCCTTGGGGTTTGAAAATCCAGGCACTTCTTCAAATCACAGTAAAAAGTGCTGGAACTTCATTGGAGGATGATTTGGCTATACCTACCAAAACTTCAGTTTAAAAATCAATATCTGGAATGCCAGCCCTTTGAAGGCTGAGGCAAGATGCTTCAGGCAAGGCTGCTATGTACTACAAGGACACCTTGTGTCCAACATTTTACTATGAATATATTAAAGAGAGAAAATAATTTATCTCATTTACAAATAGAAATAAAGACAGACATAAAAAGATATTGCTTGTAAAATCCTAAAGGCATTCTAAATAGTTATCTGGAATGCCAGCCCTTTTATCACTAGGAAAGTTATTGATCAAATGAATAGTTCCCTTAAAACAGAATAAATCAAACACTTGTGCCTTATGCTATAATATGTTAATATTTTAAAAGATGGAAAGAAAACAAAGCATATCGATGCAAATGACTGGGAAGGGATCAGAAGATACTTTCTGGGTGAGAGTAGTGATTTGCATTTGAATTGACACTTGGGTTTACAGGTATATGTCCTTCAAAAGTCAGAGTTCAGGGATAAAGATAGAGCAGAGATTGAAGGAAATGTCCAACCATTGAATGTCCCAACCTGAGACCTACCCCAAGGGAGAGAACCAACCCCTGTCACTATTAACGATACTCTACTATGCTTATAGACAGGGGCATAGCATAACTGCCATCTGAGAAGGTCCATGCAGGAGAGGACCCACACAGATACTGAGACTCACTGCAAAACATTGGGCAGAGTACAAGGTGTTCTGTGGAATAGACAGGGGAGGAGGGGAGGGAGAGTAGCAGGACCCAGAGGGGACAAGAACTCCACAAGCAGATCAAGAGTCAACTAACCTAGGCCTATGGGTTCTCACAGAGACTGAAGCACCAATCAAAATCACATATGAACTGGACATAGGCTCCATATACATATGTAACCAATGGGCAGCTTGGTCATCATGTGGATCCTCTAGCAAGTAGAGTGGGGGCTGTCTATAACATGGGTTCTGGTGCCTGCTTTTTGATCACTCCTGGCTAACAGGACTGACATGCCTGGTCTCAGTGGAAGAGGAGGCACTCTGCCCTGATGTGACTCGATGTGCTGGGATGGAATGGTACAGGGGATGGGGGAGGGAGCTTCCCTTTTCTGAGGAGAACAGAAGGGGGGATAAGGAGAAGAGAACAAGAGATTGGGAGCCTGAGGAGGGGAGGGAGAAGGCTACAATCATGATGTGAAATGAATAAATAAACTTATTAATAAAAAAATCTGTTTCATGGGAGAAGGAAAGAGCTTACAAACACTGAACTCTAATTGTTCATGCTGAAGTGTTTAGGCATAAATGTGTTATCTGCAAACCCCTTTGAAATGTACTAAAAACAAAGGTGCATTGAAATATGAATAAAATGATAAACCAATGGATATCCGTGTAACAAAGCAAGTACAGTATAGTATTGATTGTAAAAATGTGGTGAGTATGCATATTCATTATAATAATAAAATGGTGTATTCACACTGATAAGGAATAATCTGTAAAGTATAGTTACAGGGAAAAAGTAAATTATAAGTCAATATTAGTGGCATGCTTCTGAATGCATTCAGAGAGGTTATATCAGTTTTCACCTGTCCATGGGCTTTTGTTGGGCAATTGATGGCCTTTAGGGAGAGGTAGTGAGGTTAAGTGAGGGTTAGAGGTGAAAGAATTTATTTTTACTATAATTCTCTTAACTATAAATAGTATACCATAGATATAGGTGGTTTTAATGAGCTTAAGTAACTATATTTTAGTGAGAGAGACTTTTGATTTGTTAACATGCATACTGATGCTTTCTCAGACCATCATTTATCATTATTTAAATCATGTGAGTATCTTACAGTTCTCCATACATCACAAAACCCTGGAGATCAAAATGTGTTATTTCTCTGGGTAGGTCCCCTGGGAGGTTAGCACGGGACTGTACAGTGTAAACAAGTGCTCCTCAATGAAATCAGGTTCCAGTGACAAGATGTTGCCCTCTGCTGGCCTCACACAGGGACACCCATTACATTCAAATCTGGCTTTAGCCACAGTTGACCAAATCAGAGGGAGGGAGGCACCGAGTGGGAAAGCACTGATAAGCAGAGGCTTAATCTCAAACGTTTATAGATTAGAAACTAATGCTCAGAAACCTAACCCAGAGTCTTGTAGGTGTCTCTAAGTGACAGTATTGAGATTTGGAACCAGGTTTGTCAATCTCTAAGCTGCATACTTAATCCTGAGGCCTTCTGTTTGCTGCTATTTAGGGATATGTGGATATGCAACTCATTTATCTATTTGCTATTTGTTTGTTTACTTATTTATTTTTTCAATACAATGTATTACAGAGTCACCCAGACTGGCCTGGAACTCATGGGTCTCCTACTTTGGCCTGTAGCGAGCTAGAGATTGCAGGCTAGTGCCTCCACTCCTGGCTACGTGTGGGTCTCTCTCCACTTCTGTTGACACTTGTAATGAACACAGTGCTAACCTTAGACTAAGACTTCTGTTGTTACTGGGCAACAACTGTGATCAAGTTCTCAAATTTCATTAAAGCTTTTGGTGGCTTGGTGAATACCTGAGGTAGACTGGCTGCCTAAACCCCACTGCCCACGTCAATCCTTCCTAGTGAATGATGTGCAACATTAAGCCTTGTTTTTGAGAGTGAGATCATGTATTTACCCTTCCATATTGGAGGATTTGCAGCTCTGAGGAAACAAAAATGAAGAAGAAACCACTACTGAATGAGCAGGTCAAGATGCATTTGGTTCTAACCCATTCACGTTATCTGAACTGACTGGATCCTCTGGAGAATTAAAATGATAATGAGCCTTACCCAACATGCTTGTGACCAAAGACCAAACAAGACCCTTTTGAAGAATGGGGTCTCCTCTGGACCACCAACCAAAGAACATGCTAAACATGCATAGACTGGTCCTAAGCCCACTATACATATGAAGGTGATGGGCTGCTTGGTTCTCAAGTGGATCCCTAATAATTGGAGAGTGGACTATCTCTGACATGGATGCTGTTGCATCCCTCTGGACCCCATTTTCCTAGCAGAGCTGCCTTGTCTTGCCTAAGTGGAAGAGGAGGCACTTAGTCCTGCTGCAATTTGATATGCCAGAGTGGGTTGGTACTAGGGAGGAATATGGGGGAAGTGGGTGGGAGGTTGGGACTGGAGGAGGGAGGGAGATGGCAAGTGGAATGTAAAATAAAGTAATAATTTTTTAAATAAAAAAACAGGATCTCCTGTAAGCCCAATCAATTATTTCTATTCTAATCAAATATATACATATATTTGAATAGATGGATAGATAGATAATAGATAGATAGAGAGAGATAGATAGATAGATAGATAGATAGATAGATAGATAGATAGATGTGTGAGTCAGCCTTCTTACACTGTAACAAAATATTCAAAGAAAAATTAAAGGCAGTTGGTTATGGCTCTTGGTTTCAGAAGGTTCAGGTCAGCTGGATCCATTGCTTTAGGTTGAGGAAAGGTGGCCAAAGCATTGGACAGAAGACATTGTTCACCTCATGGTGGCCAAAAAGCAGAAAGAAAGACAAAAACAAAATACATCCTTCAAAGTCATGCCCCGGTGACCTACTTTCTTTAGCAAGACTCTTCCTCTGAATTTATTTACCTATGAACGTATCAGTGGATCAATCTGTTAATGAAGTCAGCATTCTTCTGGTCCAATCAGCTCTCAGTTAGCATTTTGGGTGGAATTTTATATCCAAACTGCAGCATGCTTTAAAAAGAACCATCAACTTTGAATCTATGCCTATTCCATCTTAGTTAGGTGATGGAAGGTTAGTTAGCATCGTGACGTAAAGGCTCTCATCACTTCCTCACTCTGCCTCCTACACTGATACCTTTATTTTATCTTCTCACACTCAGACAGCAAGGCAGCGTTCTCTCAAGATGCTGAATAGGAGGAAATATTTCAGCTAACCATTCTTCAGGGAAAAGCAGAACGATGATTGCAAAACAACAAAGGCATTTTTATAAAGTTATCATTATAAGTGTCTCCCAAAAGTATTTGGTGGGGGTATACAGTGATTGAAATTTGAGGTTCAAAAAATAATGAATTGGGGTTCTAGTTGACTACACCTCTGTCATTTGTATTCCCTGTTTTATCTGAAACAGGGTCTCATTTAGCCCAAGACAGTGGCCTTGAATTCTCCATATTTGAAAATTACCTTGAATTCCTGATTCTCTTGGTTCTATCCTGAGTGCTATAATTAAAGGCATGCATCACTACATCTAGTTCAAGCACTACTGGGGATCAACATAGGATCTCCTACACATTAGGCAAACACACACACACACACACACACACACACAAGACCTACCAACTGAACTATATCACCAGCCACTAGGTTCATTAAGTTGGTGTTGACCTCATCGATAAAGTAGAAATAAACACAGTAACTATTTCATATTATACATATTGTAAATTTCTTACATTGTGAGCAGTACACACAAAACACCCTACACATTAGCCACAATTATAAAGGAGATTCAGATTCAAAACCACAACCCTGCAGAACTAAGAGGCCACAGAAATTAGCACGCAGCAGAGGACAGCTGCATCTCACTGTCTGGCAATCATATCAAGAATCTATTATCTCATCTGCTAACCACTCAATCATTCCTGTCTTGGTTGTTTTTCATTTGTTTGTGTTTTGTTGTTGTTGTTTTATTGAAACAACTTGATACATTCTAGGATCATCTGGAAAAAGAAAACTTCACTGAGAAAATCCCTCCTTCACATTGGCCTATAGGCAAGTCTGTGGGGGCATTTTTCTTGATTAATGATTGATGCAGGTAAGTCCACCTCACTGTGGACAATGCCACTCTTGGGTAGGGGGTTCTGGTTATATAAGAAAGTAAGTCAAGCAATCCACAAGAAGCAAGCCCGTAAGCAGCACTCCTCCATGGTTCTGCTTCAGTTCCTGCCTCCAGGTCCCTGCCTTAAGTTCCTACCATGACTTTCCTCTGTGATGGAGTCTGACTTGTAAGATAAAATAGACCCTTTTCTCCCTAAGTTACTTTTGCTTATGATGTTTATCACAGCAATAGAAACCCTAGCTAAGACAGTTCCCTAAGATGAAGTGGAACTGACTAATGGGCTCAGGGAGTAATTGGAACTCCACAGAATGAGTCAAAGGCTGACCATAGGCAGTCCCAGTACATAAGCTGGGGTTCCAGACAGAATAAACACTGGAAGAGGTTAACCAGAGAGCTAGATGAGCACCAGCATTCCCCCTTCTCTGCTTCCTGATCCACCCAGCTATCAGCAAGCTCCTGCTGCATACCTTTCCTATTACAAATGACCTTATAACCTTAAACCCTTAGTCAAAATAAATCTTTCCTCCCTTAAATTGCTTTAGTCCATATCTCATCACAGTCACAGGGAAGTAACTAATACAGATGCTAAGCTGATGAAAAACAAAAGGGAAGTAAAACCTTAGAGAACACTTTGGCTGTTTGTATTCAGGATAATAGAAACATTCATATCTATCTGTCTCTCAATAAAAATTTACATTAGATTTTATCTACTTCTTAGACTTTATCATTCAATCCATAAAAACTAGGAGAAAGTACATTTATGAAAATGAGTAGTCTTTGAAATACACATTTCACCACCACCATGTAATACTAAAATGTGTCTGTAACTGTCAAAACCCCCACTAGCAAGTCAGGTGGTGGCACACACCTTTATTCCCAGCACTTGGGAGGCAGAAGCAGGTGGATCTTTGAGTTTGAGGCCAGCCTGGTCTACAGAGTGAATTCTGGGACAGTCAAACCTGTACAGAGAAAGGCTGTCTCAGAAACATAACAAAACAAAACATCCAATAACAACTGCTCCTCCTTCCCTTACTCTGGCCCTGGCAATCTCCAGCCTCCTTGCTTTTTCTTTTTGCATCATTTTTAATGATAGAAGTGAATAAAATAGTAGGGTGTTTTGAGTAACCCTTCAGAAGTGTATGTTATCAGAATTATAGTATATCCATTCAATAAACTGCTTTCATAGATGTTAGAAATAAATTACTGGGGTTGAACATATATAGGTCAGTGTGTTTGTTTAATACATGCAAAGCCCTTAGTTTGATCGCCAACTAGAAATTACTATAGTAAAGTGTGGTAACAGTTTTGTTTATTAAAAAAAAACAGTTATAGGAATGTTTTTGTTTAATCCCAGGTGTGAGGCTGCTTCAGTTAAGATCACAGATGAGAACTATTAAGTAGGCCTCATGAGCTAGCAGGGGCATGGCTTAGCCAACTGAACAAGTTAAAAGCCAGAGCCCCAAGGAGGAGAAGAGGCTACAAAAAAAAAAAAAAAAAAAGGCTCCTGCTCTCCCTGCAACTAGTGTTCCCCCAAACTGCTGCTGGTTCTTCCTGCCGCTGTTTCCTGGTTTGTGGTTTGCTGGACTTCTGGATATTGTGACTACTGAGACTGGTATTGCTCCTAAAGAACCCAACGACCTTAATCAGGAGGAAGTAGCTCAAAGAGAACTCCGTCCTTTTTCTCTTTAACCTTCTTTCTCTCCTACCTAGTGTTGGGGGTATTGGAAGGAATAAAGTTTGGAAGGGAGGTAGAGGTATTGAATATAGTAAAATCATTAGGCAGAGTAATAAAACAAAAAATAAATAAAAGCAACCTTGTAACAGTAAAGACTTTAGCATCAAGTGAATTATTGCAACCTAATTTCTAAAAAAATTTGAATTTAAAAGCAATGAATGTACACTAGTATGAACCAGAGTATGGTTTGTTTTGTGAACAGCCTAGAACTACAAGACTTTCAAATGATATCAAGATAATTAATAACCATTTCCTTTAAATTTTAAATATTTTATAACTTTTTGAAACTAATGCAATTGATTTCAAATTACTGGGTTAGAAAATTAAAGAACACAGACTGCAGACAGTCCAGACTCTGATTTACATCTGGTGCTTATCCCAGTTAGCAGATCTCAAGGTTACAGCCTCCTCCTCTGGCAACCAAGAACCTTAAGCTATAGAAGTCCCAGTTCTGCCATCAGGAGCAGCCAGGACCTCATGCGGTAGACACTCCTACCTACACCCTCTGGGCCTTTGCCTCTAACCCTATTCCTCCCTCCCCAAACTAACTTACGATCTATACCAAGGACTCCTTGCCAACTTCCTTCTACTGGAGTTTTAACTAAGGGTTTAAATCTGAATTCCATCTATACTTTCTCCATGTGAGCTGAATGGTAAGGAAACTGGTTCGAACAAATGAAATGTTTCGGTACAAGCAAAATAACTGCAAGTTGTCCTTCCTGACCCCATTCCTATTTTATATAGAGATACACCTCACAGGGGTACTATGTGGTGCCCCATCCTTTCCGCCAGAACAATCTTGGACAGAGACCCACGAGGAAGTCCCACCACTACCCATGTACACTACTCAGATATGTTCATTCCCATATCCATATTCATCCTCTCTCCCTCCCTCCTTCTCTCTCATTGTCTCAGTCTCTCCTTTATCAATCTTTTCAAGGGCCCCCACAACTGTTCCTGTGGACCCTGGGTTATATTTGTGTTCCAATCTCTCTAGCTCCTTTGGGTTTGTCCAGTACTAATGTGGTGAAGGAACAGAGTCCACTCTCTTCTGGCTCAGTGACAGCAAGCCACCTCCCTCTCTCTCTCTGTCACATTCTCAGGGCCCAGACCCACAAGGAGAGCACTAGTGCAGCTGCAGGATCCACAGGGTACAATGATGGCCTCTGTGGGGATAGTTCCTGATCAGAGCCTAAACTAAACAGTATGGGGCTGCCCATTGTCAAGAATCCACTTACTTTCAGCGATTCGATGAACATTGAAAAGAATCGCTTTTCTTGTAAAGCTCAAAGTAGAGCTTTGAAGCAGCAAAGAAACAGAAAACACTATGTAACCAGGTAAAATCTGGGGCAGAGAAAGGAAGGGTGTTGTTACACAGTGCAGTCTCCAAAGCAGGTCTTATCTGGGAGATGGGTTTGTGAAAAGCCAGTTAAGCGAGTTGGGAAACAAGAACACAGTTTGGACGCTTCCTGAGAAAAAGAATCCCAAGCCACAGCGGCAGAGACAAGAGATTATGTGCCACTCCAATTTTGCCCATGGCTCCCTCTGTACCCAGCGGTGTAAATATGCCAAGGCCTCTGCTCAAGTCATTCAGGAGTGACCAGTACAAAACAAATCAGACCGTACTTTGTGCTCAGGTATGTGATTAGCACCCAAGATGCTTTGAGTAGGACGAGGGAAAGACTATTAACTCGGGTCCTAAGTACAAAGACCTTTGGGAGTGGGAGGTGACAGGACTTTTACCCGTAGGTGAAGTGGAAATTAAGGTGGAGCAGTAACAGGTCAGTCTTGGGAGACAGGGGTGGAGAAAGAGTAGGCTCGAAGGACGGATTGGAACAGAAGAGAGGGTGGGGCAAGTGGGCTCCGCCTTCTGCCCAGCGTTCCAGGTCTGCCAAGGGTATTAGGCCTCCCCTGGAAACAGGTGAGCTCCTGGGGCCTCGACAAGGGGCGGGGCACAGGTCACAGGAGTTGGGCTGGTGTGGGCGGAGAAGGTCTGCGAATTCTTGCTACGCCTAGTTCAGGAAACTGCAGGGTATTTACCTGGTGTGAGCTGTCTCTGAGATTTTCTCAGAGAAAAGGTGTCCCCTTCCCATCCTCTATGCTGACAGGAAACTTGAAATCTGAGTTTAGTGACTTGGGGGAGGAGGCTTGGATCAGGATAACGTAGGGTGTAGAAGAGTCATTATGACTTCTTGTGGTTGCCCTAGGCCTTTCTAAGATTCTTTCTCACTTACTTGGTGTTCCTGTGGCCTTGTTGTCTCTGGATTCACATTCTCCTCCATCCAGAGCATGGGCTGACTCAACTGTGACAGGCAGCAAAAGTCAGGCTGACAGGTAAGTGATGATGAATCCTCTTCCTCTCTCCAGATGGGTCATACTGGAGGCTCTCTGGCCGGGAAGAAAAGAATGGAGGTCTGCCTAGACCAGGAAAAAGGCAAACTTGACCCATCACCTGGATTCCAGAGATGCCTGTGTGCACCGAGGCCGTGGTCAAGGTGGCTGGCCCTGGATCCTGCAAGGTGTAGTTGGGAGCTAGAAGGGAGCGTGCAGGAAAGAGAGAGCAAGGCATGTAGGCAGTCCCATGGCACAGTAATCTCACATGAGGGCTGAGAATCAGAACTGAACTAGTCTTCCAGCTTTCCACACCAATAACCTAGAGAGAATGACAGAATCCCCAGAGGCTCTGAAGATCATTTGTTTCAGACTGAAAACAGGAACCCAAACAGAGGAACGTAATATTTTTACTTTGGGGTCCTGCACTGCTGTGATGCCAATCACTAGATAACATACAACTGTGTGTCTTTCTGCAGGTGCCCTGGAAGGGGTCATGGTGCCAAGGCAGTTGTGGGGAAAACTGAAGCAGCCATTTCTCTTCCTGAGCAGCGCCTCGCTCCTCCTGGGGCTGGCTTTACTGGTCATACAGCCTGATGTTGCCCCTGTTGCTTATTTCTTCCTCTGCTTGGCTGGATTCTGCTTTCTTGCCTGCCTCCTGGCCTGTGCTGTGGAACGGGGCCTCCAATCAATGCAGAGTTCACGGCAGACTCAGAATCCAGAGGCCTCAAGCAATGCACGGTGAGTTAACGGGAGATGAACAGGATGACAGGCAGACACCCTAGGCACTTGTTCCCTCTATGGCCATAGTTTTTTGAGCATAGACTCTGCTTTCCTCTGTCACTGGTATCATTAAGGCAATAATTATCAAACAATAGAGGGGTCTTTTGCAAGAGTGGAACAGAAAAAGGGGTCAGTGGCTCCTTTAAGGCGGCCACTGATGACCTTATTTCTCCTCCCACAGGGACAATGAAGCTTTTGAGGTACCAACCTATGAACAGGCTGTGGTAGTGATGGACTCACAATCACAGAATCACCTCCAAGAACTCGAGCAACCACCCTCCTACAGCAGTATTGTAATATCCCCAGTAGCTGAGGGGGCACAGCCTAGCCAACCAGAGAGGCCCAGCACAGGAAGGCCAGCAAGGAGAGTGGGCTCAGAGGGGACAATGACTCACAGAGGAAACCCTGGAAGAGCTCTTCGACTTCGGGGTCCACGAGTTGTGTCCACTGCTCCTGATCTGCAAAGCTTGAGGATGGCTCCCAAATTGGAACCTACTACTCCACCCCCTGCCTATGAAATCTGTTTTGCTCAACCTGATGATGATGATGTTTTCTACGAAGATAAATGGATAATTCCCTAAGTGATTCCCTTAGAACCTATCATCTCTGTTCTCATTTGCCCAGAATTTCCTAATATCTACTGAATCTGAAACTGGTTCTGCCCAGAAGTCACAAACGGGACCTTCAAACAAGGGGAGTCAGGTTAAGGCATGTCTTTTCAGTTGAGATATAGATGGCACACCTGGATTCTTCTGGAAACTTTCTGGAGCCTACCTGATGACCAGCATTTCCAGAGTAAAGTGAAAGATGAGAGAGAAAAGTGATCAAGATAATCTGAAGCGGTACCACTGAGTGACAGCTGTTTCATCTGTTTCAGACACCAAGACTCGCTAGTGTCGCAAGATTCCTGGTGGAGTATTACCTACCAGGATAATGAAAGAGTCTAAGGGTGAGGGGAGCTGAATTATTTGCACAACAGGATGCTAGTAAAAACATAACTCGAATCAAATCCTAATTCCAGTGCCTACTGTTTTCAATACAAACCAGGCGATCCACATTACTTTATATAGCTTTGTCTTGGGACAACTGGTAGAGAAGAGATAGAAGTCTATATAGAGACAGAGTGGGCGCCCACTTTAGGGTAAGATAAGTGCGATCAGGAGCGCCCCCATCCTGGGAGAAGAGCGCCTTCTAGTGCTTCCCATCTTCTCTGCACCCCGGCCCTGGAAGTTCTAGGCGAACAATGAGTACAAGGGAAGCCCAGCCCCTTTGGACTCCTACTAGTTACTGCAGAAGGAGCGGGAGGTACAAGGGGAGGGGGCTGCAGTTTCCGCGGGAATCGATAGCCAATCAGGCCCCCGGATGGGAGACGCCTTGCTCTTTTTCCCGCCCTTTCCCGTTCCTCCCAGAGCCTCCACTCTTCCCATTGGATTGGGCTGGCCCCGGCGAGCAGTGTGCGCTTGCGCGTGTCCCGGCGGGGGTGGGGCCTTCTGTCGTGGGGGACGGGCCGGGCCGTGCGCAGGCGCGGCGCGGGTGGGAGGCCGGGGGCGGGATACGGGGCCTGGCGTGGCCAGGCATTTGTTTGTTTTGTGAGTGGTACGTGTGCAGCCCGGGAAAAGCTGGAAATGGCGACGCGGAGCGGGAGGCCGCAGTCCACTCTGCACAGGAAGGGGCTGATGGCGGCTGACAGGAGGAGCAGGTGAGGAGGGCAGGGCTGGGAGGACGCCCGGCTCGTGGCGCGGCCTCTTGGGCTGGTACCGCGTGGGCAGAGGCTGCGGCAGCCTCCCTTTGTCCAGCGCGGGAGAGTCTGCAAGAGAGTGGGTCTTGTCAGTTTCGCTAGGTACCGCCTGCGGCGTCTCTGGAAAAGATGCTCCTCCTTTTCCTTAAGGTTCTCGTCTGAGGACTTAAAGCTCGTGTCTCTTTAAAAACCTAGGAGACCTTCTGCAGACTTCGCAACTCGGCCTGGGGCGCTCTTTATTTGGATTGACTGTATCTCGTGCCCTGCACTGCTTTCCATATAATAGATGTTTGCCAGAGAATTCCACACAGGTTTAGTTGAATCCTTTGAGAGAACTAGATGGTTCCCGTCTCTCCGCCTCCTCAGTTTCGATGCAGGCATTGCAGAGGAGGACACAATTTAATGTTTCCTGTCCAAACCTTTAACATCTCCAAAATGAAGTTACAAACGGGAACCCTCGGAGGACACGGAATCAAAACGTGGGGACCCTCTTAGTGTTCTGTGGTTTTTTTTCTCCATTCCCCTTTGCATGTGTGTCCTAAACTTCCAGGTGACGGAAAACTGGGCAAGTTCCCATTTGAGCCTCTTCTGGCAGTTTGAAATAAAGGAAGTAGCAGGTGCGCCCCGAGTGGGTGGTGCTTTAGATAAAAACTGGTGACTGCTTGAGACATAAGAGGGCTCAGAGCTGGAGTCAGTATTGTGCCTGTGGATGAAGTTGCCCAGGGAAGAGGCTTTTTTTTTTTGCAGGGGAAAGCCTAGTGGAACGTCAGCATTTGATGGCTACTGGACTGTAATCCTGGCAGGTTGGTGGCTGAGGCAAGAAGATGGGAAACTCAAGACCAGTTTGATCTACACACACCTCTAGGCCTAGTCCTATCAAAGAGAAGGGGAGGGTGGGGGAGGTCAAATGTCCTCTGAAGAAAATCAGCATGGTGAGCAGAGTGGACCTAGAGATTACACTGTGGAAGTTAAGGAAAGGCAGCCTTTTAACAAATGAATGTTCCTGATGAACTAAGAACTCTGCTGTACCATTGTTTATGTACCTAAGGATATACCCAGCCAGCAGCTGTATTAATTTTATTTTCGCCAGACTTTATATCTAGCCTCATTACTGTGTTGTCTTGTTAGGTGATTCTTAACTGAAGTTTTTGAAGTTTTAAATTCATGTAGATCTTGCTGTAGCAGGCTGCAGTGAAAGTTGAGAGAGCTGTACATTCTCAATCCTCTGCCTCGGTGCCTCTTGCTAATGTGGCTTCCCAGAACCCTATTTTCCCATCTGGCCATCAACTTAAAGCGCTCTCTTTAAGCTAAGGGCATTTGACAAGTGTGTGGTATTCCATTTATTGAAGACGTTTATTTGTTCCCCAAAATTTGCCTGGATTCAGGATTCATCTAAAAGTCTCTTTTGATGTATAAAGGAAACCTGTTACAATATCACCTCCACGGCCAACAGCATTTTCTCATGCTAAACAAACTAGAGATCTGGGTTTATGTGCATTGCACACATAAAGGATATATATATAGGAGATGGGATTCTCTTATTCATGAGCATATGGAGCATTTCCAAATTTGAGAGCAAAACTAGGGAATTTTTCCAATAGAGTTATTGCTGGTAAACTAAATTATGAAAATAATTTTACCATTGCTTGCACTGTCCTTGTCATTACAAGCTATATCATGTTCACCATTGCTGTTTACCTACTGTGGCTTTTATTCAGTTTCTACTTCCCATTCCTTGTAGGATTTTGATCATTTTTTAGTATTAAATTTTCAAGGAAATGTAAAATATTTTTTGATATAATTTATGTGAAGCCATCTAGAGCAAGTGTGTGTGTGTCTTAAAAACATGGCTGTCAGATTTAGTTTGTATTACTTTCTTCCTGATCATTAGAACTTGTCTGTCAGAGGAGTGTTTCTTCTTTTGGATATATTTGTGCTTCTTTATATTAATTTGACCAAGATAGTTCTTTGCTCTCTCAGTTAGATTGTTATCTCATGTAGTCTGGTGTAAGCATTCTTTAGAGAATTACACCTTATTGATGGCCAGCAGTAGGAAGAAGAAGAAGGCATTCCAGCCAGGAGCAGGAAGAGGCACACACCATGGGTTAGAGAAAAGAACCTCATTCCACATGGCCAGGAACATCCACATATGGTGGAGAATGGCAGTCCAAGGGGACAACAACAGGACCACAGTCCAAAGAAGACAAGACAAGTAACCGAAATGATTCAGCCTCATAAACTGCCTCAATAGCTGTTTGCTCAAAATCTGCATTCAGAAGAACTTCAAACAGCTTGCTGAGATGGCCTAGCCTCAAAGACCATTCCAGACAAGACAGCAATAAAGCCCTGAACTTTCCTACCCAAAGTCCAGACTACAAACTGCTCAGGACATTCAAATTGCTGAGCACATAGTGACTATACAACAAATGTTACAATTTACTTGCTTAACCTTTTTTTTTTTTTTTTTTTTTTTAATTTGGGCCCCTAAACAGGTTTTCTGTGTCCCAATTCAGCAGGAAGCAGTTTTAAGCGAGCAATGTCCCATTCCCAAAAAGTGGGGTGGATGATTCTTTGGTCATTTGATGCATTATAAATGTGGTTTAGGAGTAATGGCTACAAATTGTAATATGGTCTTGTTAAGCAAGGTATAGAAAGTTAGACTTGAAGATTTCTTTTTCCTTTATCCTTCTTTCTCTTATATAGGGGGAAAAGACTTGAAAAGAAAAAGAGGGGGAAAATATATATATATATATATATAATATAGAAATGATAAAATATAAGGATAGATTATTGAATCTGCTCTGAAACTCAAAACTATTGTTATTCTCAAATAAGGTTATCTTTTGATACATTGATATAGAATTTTGTATACTGATGCAAAAATAAGGTTAAATTTTGATTCACTGGTATAGAATTTTATATTTTGACACATATTCTGTATATTTAAACTCTTATATAAGGTATTGTGCCTATACAACTCATTTAAAGGTACAGGTTTACTTCCAATCCTTTTATGTGTTGCTATTAAAATCTATTTAGGAGTCTGAAATAATGCAGGTTGATTGCTGGCCGGTCAAGCTTCTAGCCATTTCAAATACTATTCTTAATTTATCACAAAATAGGCTTAATAGGTTAAACAGATACTAAATGGATAAAAATATACAGTTTGTTCATAGATAGATAGAAGATAGATGATAGATAGATTTATAAGTAAATCAATAGATGTCTTCAAAACCCTCAGAGGCATACAGAAAATGGCATTTAAAGATGTTTTTATTATTTTAAGAATTGTTTGACTTAAGACAGTCAGCTCCTGACAGCTCCCATTTGACTTGGAAGAAGACAATGAGCATCAAAAAGAAATCTCCCATCAGGAGATAATTCTTATTGGGCAAAAATGTCCCTGCTCTCTCAACAGACTATATAAAGTCCAAAGATGGACCAGAGCTTAAATGCAGGTAAGTCGATGTCCTGATTCTGCAGAGACAGAATGGGAAAATCCTTATTTCCTGCTGCACAATTTAGTCTGAAAAATGCTTGGCCAGAAGGCTGAAGATTATGCTCCAATGATATTAAGAGACATTCGGGACTGTCTAGGCAACAGACTGTCATATTTCTTTTTGGAAGCTGCTCTCCTATGCTTCCTACTCACCCGAATAATAACTTTATTTCTTCTTATGTCTTTGATGGGGTTGAAGGCATAATAGTTATTAAATTTCAATTGAACTTGAGTTGTTTAGGATTTGAAAGGATATTTTCAAGTCTAAATAAAAATTTTAGGTTTATAAATATAGGACATGATAAAATTATTTAGGTTCAGAACTTTAGCACACCAAGATAGATAGATGATTTTTTTCTTCTGCAAGATTGCCTCATACAAATAGGCTAAACATTATGTGCACAACTTTTATATATGGTTTTCTTGATTGTTTCATATTTGTTCTTACTGTTTTTATTATACGAGTTAAAAAATTAGCCTTTTTTTAGACAAAAGGAGGGAATTGATGGTGTAGTGTTAAGCATTCTAAATGTTAATTGGTCCTGCTTGCTATCTGTTACTTATATTGTCTCTGATTGTTTAAATAAAATGCGGAGGCCTAAGATTGGGCAAAGACAGAAAGGTGGTACTTCCTGAGATTAGAGCAGGAAGCCTGCGCTTTAGACAGATGATTAAAGCATTCCAGCCAGGAGCAGCAGGAAGGAGACACACACCATGGGTTAGAAAAAAGAATCTCATTCCACATGACCAGGAACATTGGCATATGGTAGAGAATGGCATTCCAATGGAACGTATGTATATATGGGGTCATATTTGGGTAATAGAATTAAGAGCTAACTTAGATGGGCTAGGATTGCTCAATTCAGGCCAAGGCTTGTTAAAATCCATGCGGTCTCTGTGTGCTCATTTATGATGTCTGGATAAGAATTAACTGCCACCAAACCAATTAACAATAATCTAAATACTCTTAAACAATTTAACTAATTTTTTTCAACACCTTATTTGTTTAGGGTCATTATATTACTACTTAGTATATTTTGATTTAAATACATTTAACAAAATGCACCTTATCTTGCTTCTAAGTACATTTTGGTTCTTCTTACTTCTCTTCTGTGTCCAGGCTTATACTTGACAGTCCCTCTCTCTGGCTTCTTTCTGTAGGATATTGGCAGTGTGTGGTATGCATCCTGACCACCAGGAAACTCTTAAAAAAAACCGAGTAGTGCTGGCCAAACAGCTGTTGCTGAGCGAACTGTTAGAACATCTGCTAGAAAAGGACATCATCACTTTGGAGATGAGGGAGCTCATCCAGGTATCTAGAGGTGAAAAAGGATACTCTAAGAAGACAAACTGGTCTTAGGGGTGGGACAGAGAGACTTTGAAAAGGTGTGCTCCCTGGGTAAGGAAATGGGATGCCCTTCTCAGCCTTGATATATTGACAGGAAAACCTTCCCTGTGTGTACTCACTCTGTAAAAAGGAATTCCCAAGATGAATGAGAACACTGCTAGGAAGCTCATGTAGAAAAATGGCATTATAACTAGATTAGTAAATAAAATGCTTTATTCCTGTGCCTCAGACCAAAGGGGGCAGTTTCAGCCAGAATGTGGAACTCCTTAACCTGCTGCCAAAGAGAGGACCCCAGGCCTTTGATGCCTTCTGTGAGGCCCTGCGGGAGACCAGGCAGGGTCACTTGGAAGATTTACTGCTCACAACCCTCTCTGATATTCAACATGTACTCCCACCGGTATGACGCCCTGGAAATGTATCCTTGGATGGGTTAGTTTAACCAGAAAAGATATGGATCAGGGTGCACAGGGAGGGAGAAACTTGATTTTTTTTTTTTTTTTTTTTAAAGACAACCATCTCTCTGAGGTCTTTCATGGTGAGTCTTGATTTCTTACAGTTGAGCTGTGACTATGACACGAGTCTCCCTTTCTCAGTGTGTGAGTCCTGCTCCCCTCACAAGCAGCTCCGCCTATCCTCAGGTGAGAATTAATAGGATAAAAGGAACCTCCCACATTGACTTACCTGCTTTTTTACTGTTATGTGACTTTTCCCTAAAGGTAAGGCATATTTCAAGATAGGAACAGTTCTTTATTAATTTTTGGCAGGCTAACAAGACAGGTTAAGACAAGACGGGTAGGAGGGATATAAATTAAACCCATTTCCCTCCATCATAGGTAATATTCTTCAAAATAATTGGCTTTTTTGTACAACTTACTCAGGTGGGAAATACAATTTCCTGTAGATGATTTGAGTTGTCTTTTCTTTAAAGATAAACGAGAAAAGGCTACTTTCAGGGCTCCCTGTCTGCACTGAGGTGATTAGAACCAGGCTTGTCTCAGAATCCCTTTCCATCATTCGGCAAATTGAGAAGCTACTATTTGAAGCAACGAGTGGGGACCCTAGTGATGAGCAGAAGCCAACAGGGTCTGTGCCAGAATGGAGCTTACATATGGGGGAATAAGCATCCAAACCTCAGTTTAAAAGGCTGTCTACTGTTAAAATGGTTAATTATTGAAGCTATAGGAGCAATGCTGAAATGTGTACTAGCCTTTGGCATTCTCCCTACTACAGATACTATGGAACACTCCTTAGATAATGGTGATGGCCCTCCCTGCCTTCAGGTGAAACCGTGCACCCCTGAGTTTTATCAGGCACACTACCAGATGGTGAGTTTGCATGACTTCAAGAAGAGAGGTGGGGAATGAAAGACTCTTTCTGTTATTTTGAACCTAGCTTGCATGTTTTCTTGCTGCCTTATCTCTTGTCAGAAAGTTATTGCTTATTGATGCCCCCTGTGACTTTCCCTTTTTACCTGGTGAGGTGAAAAATAGAGGGGGCTGGATTTGTGGAATTGTCTGCTCTTGGGATGAGGGTTGTTGTTTGGGTGTGTTTGGTAATGTTGATTTCATAGGGTAACCACAATGCCTGTCACCAAGAAGCTCATGTTGAATTGGCCTCCTCCTTCTAGGCCTATAGGTTACAGTCTCAGCCTCGTGGCTTGGCACTGGTGTTGAGTAATGTGCACTTTACTGGAGAGAAAGACCTGGAATTTCGCTCTGGAGGGGATGTGGACCACAGTACTCTAGTCACCCTCTTCAAGCTACTGGGCTACAGTGTTCATATTCTACATGACCAGACTGCACAGGTACCTGAGGCTGGAAAGGTTAATATGTAAATCAGGCGGGTTGCACTTCGGGGATGCTGCTTCTGTTACTCTTGTGCCTGCTGGATGTTTCTCACTCACTCTCTTGTGCTGCTTCCTGCAATCTAGTAAAAGGAACTACGGCTAGCCATTTGTCTGAACATTGCTCTCTCAGGGTAGCTTTGCTTTTGTGGAGTTATAATAGTCCAGGGTTGGGTTCCCACATGTATGTGTTCAGAAATTTGACTCCCAGTCACTCAGGAAGGCTCAACAAACTCTGAAAGGATATTTATAAATCAGGCTACATGGGCATTTACTTCATGGTTGCTATTACCTAAGAGCTCAATTATTGTTTAAATCATTACTTTTGACAGATCAGTTCTTGTAAGAAGAATATGTATGAATACTATCTAGAGATAGTCTAAGTCAGTATTAGATTGTTTTAGGGTGGGTTGCTTCTGGACAAGTCCCACACATCATAAGCGTTTTGTTATGGGTTGTTTCTGAATGTCATTGGTGGATCAAGAGTTAAAGTTCAAGACTAGCCTTTTTACATAGTAATTTGAAGGGCAGCCCAGGCTACGTGAGATCTTGTCTCCAAGAAAAGAAAAGAAAGATAAAAGGTCCTCTGGCCCCTTCAGGTAGAGGATCCTGGTTTGGTTTTATGTTGAGAGTTTATATTGTGGTCATCTTGGCTGTCCATCTTCTGTGAGAATAATTATGTATTTAGTTCAAACTGGGTGTGGCCAGTTTCATCAGTATGTGTCTCAGTACCATACTTGACATGGTGCTCTTGCCAGCTTGCCCATAATTGCCCATTTAAAATAGATCATTCTTCTTTCAAAGCCATGGCTGGGGGGTTGAGGTTGTTGCTTAGTGGTTAGAACATTTGCCTAGTGTATGCAAATTCCTGAATTTAATCCCCTGCACCAGAGGTGGATGGTAGAAGCTATGATGGAACAATTTCTTCCATCATCATGGGGACTGTAAAGGGTAGCTTGTCCTCCTCAGTTACTATGGAGAGAACTGGAAGGCCACCTAACTAGCTTTGTACCGTGTTTTGTTTTCTAAGGGTATGCTCTGTCCATTCCTTATATGTTGCTAGGAAGCGATTATGTCATGATCTTCTAAATTGTATGTCATTGACAATGGATCTTAGATGCTTGATAAAGGATTCAATTCTACTTCACTTACATAGTTGAAAAATGCTGGGCTTTTGTTTGGTTTGGTTTGGGTTTTTTTTGTTTCTTTGTTTTGGTTTTTGTTTTTCAGACATTCAGAAGACTTGAGTCCATGAACTGTGGTTTATAGACTTTATATATATAGGCCATTTCCACTTACACTGTATCTAAGGCAGAGTCAATGGCTTCTGAATTCTCATTCCCAAGTTGTTTTGTCACTTCGGTCATAGTGAAGCTAAATTTTGAGCACCTTGTAATTTGAGGGCTGTTAACACACACACAAAGCTAATGTTCTGAATTCAAGGATAAATGTGGGAGAAGCTCTTTACATCAATTCTTCCCCTGTGTTACTAACAGAGCTGGAGCTTCAGAGTAAAAACCACCTGAGTGGATATGGTCAGAGGAGTAAATATAGCAGGTAGAACTTCCAGAGGCTTCTGAAGCAGAGGCAGTCTAGATAGAGGGAGCAGTGTACATATGATGTGAACACGTCATAAGCCGGGTGATTGTCTTGAATGTCACACTTCGCTCCATTGTGAATGTGCAGAGTGCCCGCCTCTTGTTGAGCTTCTCTAAAGACTACTTTTTTATCGTTTGATTATGTGGCAAGCACAGAAACAGAACCAAGAAATCTAAGACCCTCTTTTGTATCATTACCAATCCTTCTGACTGGTAATTCCTTTTAAATAAAAAAATAGTTTAATTAATTGTACAGAATTCTTCTCTGCTGTTGTTGCTGAAGAGAACTAACAAATAAGTGTTATGTTTACCTTAATAGGTAACTTAATTCTTGAATCTCAGTTTGTTATGAGTTATCCCTAGAAAATGCAGCTATCTATACAGCTTTACACTTATTTATAGATGATATACTACTCATACAGCCTCCAGCCCCCAGCCAAAGCATACCCAAGAGCTATAAACCCTGTTATTCACAGAAGTTCTATAGTATACTTTTATAAAGAAATAAATGTACAGATCTTATTTTAAGTTATGTCACTTGTGGAAAAAATCCGCCCAGATAATGATCTACATTTGTGGAGTGATTTATCTTATATTCAGTTACAAAGTATATACGTTCTTAACCTTCTTGTCCTCCTTGTTAGTGATATAATAATCAGCAAGCTTAAAATGGCCAAGTATGTATGTAGTTTTTATTCTGTTCTTCGAGCAAAATTAACTTTTAACTGGTCTCTTAAAACACAGTTATTCATTCTCTTGAAATTATGTATTTTATGAACAAATACTTGCCTTGCATCTGCTTACCCAGAAAATATCTCTGCTTTCTCAACAAAACCAATTTCACCATCTCCAGTTACATTACTAAGTCTATGTTCCTGTTCCCTTTGGTGCATTGATTGTAGCATAGTTATCCTGTACTATATGGCTAAAATCCGATTATAAGTGAATAGATGCCATGCATCCTTCTGAGTCTGGGTTAGCTCAATCAGAATGAGCTTCATTTGTTCCATCCATTTTGCTGCAAATTGCATGATTTCGTTGTTTCTGATGGCTGAGTAGTATTCTATTGTGTAGATATACCAGTTTTTTAATCCATTCTTCGGTTGAGGGACATCTGGGTTGTTTCCAGTTTCTAGCTATTACAATTAAGGCTGCTATGAACATAGATGAGGAAGCTTCCTTGTGATTTGATGAGGAATCATTTGGATGTATACCCAGAAGTCATATGGCTGGGTCTTGAGGTAGAGCTATTCCAAGTTTTCTAAGATATCGCCAGACTGATTTCCATAGTGGTTGTACAAGCTTGCACTCCCACCAGCAATGGAGGAGTGTTCCCCTTTGTCCACAACCTCGCCAGCATGTGCTATCATTTGAGTGTTTGATTTTAGCCATTCTAACAGGTGTGAGATGGAATCTCAGAGTTGTCTTGAGTTGCATTTCTCTGATGATTAAGGATACTGGCCATTTCTTCAAATGTCTCTCAGCCATTAGGGATTCCTCCTTTGTGAATTCTCTGTTTAGCTCTGTTCCCCACTTTTTGATTGGATTATTTGGTTTCTGCATTTAATTTCTTGAGCTGTTTGTAAATTTTGGATATTAGCCCTCTGTCAGATGTGGGATTGGTGAAGATCTTTTCCCAATCTGTAAGTTGCCGTTTTGTTCGAATGACAGTGTATTTTGCCTTACAGAAGCTTTTCAGTTTCATGAGGTCCCATTTATTGGTTGTTGGTCTTAGATTCTGAGCTGTTGGTGTTCTGTTCAGGAAGTTGTCACCTGTGCCGATGAGTTCGAGGGTTTTCCCCACTTTCTGTTCTAATAGATTTAGTGGTCTGGCCTTATGTTAAGTTCTTTGATCCACTTGGACTTAAGTTTTGTGCAAGGTGATAAGTATGGCTCTAATTTCATTCTTTTACATGTCAACATCCACTTGGACCAGCACCATTTGTTGAAGATGCTGTCCTTTTTCCATTGTATGGTTTTGGCTTCTTTGTCAAAAATTAAGTGACCATAGGTGTGTGGGTTCATTTCTGGGTCTTCAATTTGATTCCCTTGATCCACTGGTCTGTTTCTATACCAGTACCATGCTGTTTTTATTACTATTGCTCTGTAGTACATACAGCTTGAAATCGGATGGTGATGCCTCCAGATGTTTTCTTATTGTACAGGATTGATTTAGCTATTCTGGGTTTTTTGTCATTCCATATGAAGGTGAAAATAGCTCTTTCCAAGTCTATAAAGAATTCTGTTGGAATTTTGATAGGAATTGCATTGAATCTGTATATTGCTTTTGGCAGGATGGCCATTTTTATTATGTTGATCCTACCTATCCATGAGCATGGGAGATCTTTCCATCTTCTGATGCCCTCTTCAATTTCTTTCTTCAAGGACTTGAAGTTCTTGTCATACAAGTCTTTCACTTGCTTGGTTAGAGTTACCCCCAGGTATTTTATATTGTTAAGCCTCAGACTTTAATGGAAAGCATCCAGCTACTAAGCTGTCCCCACACATACCATATAGCTTCTTTAGTAGTTCACTTTAATATGTGCATTTTCATCTATTTCAGTGAACCCGTAAATCCACAGTCAGAGTTTGATGTCTGAAGTCATGTGCATTTTTCTTGTGAGTGCAGTTTTCTTTAACCTTTCGGAGAGTTTGTGCCTTATCAGTGATCATAGGAATAAAGAAAAAACTTTTATCTTCCAGTAGGTAGGGTTTCTTTTAAACAAGCCAGAGGTTAATGTTTATGTTGATACTGTCTGCAGTGGGCAATACTAGCAGATGTCTCTGTCTTGTAGGAAATGCAAGAGAAACTTCAGAATTTTGCACAGTTGTCTGCTCACCGGCTCACGGACTCATGCGTAGTGGCACTCCTCTCACATGGTGTGGAAGGTGGCATCTACGGTGTGGATGGCAAACTGCTTCAGGTGTGTATACTTTTGTGGAAACTGACTGTTGAAAATAGGCTATTCTGTACCCTGCCTGTCTCTCTGTATTAGCTAGTTTTTCCTCAATGGGACCAAATAACCTGACAAGAAGCTTCTTAGGAAACATTTACTTTGGCTAATGGTTTGAAGGAATACAGTCCATCTTGACAGAGGGGATGTGAGGTGCTTTGTTAAACCATGTCAGCTGAATATTTAATACTTCTGTACATTCAACATCGTCAGTGTTTTTCAGAGTTGATTAATTTCTTATTTTAATCATCAGTGCTAAGATCACTGCTTCACATGAATATGTAGCATAAAATGGCAGGTATATGTTTTGGCCTGTTTCAGGAATTGCTAGAAAAGCTGTCCCAGTCCCAAACCAAAATTCATTTGATAATTTTTTAGGAAACTCAATTCAGCAATTTTTAAAAATCAAACATTAACAGTATAGTCAAAAAATTACCGATCATATATATCTGTGCTGAAGAATGCTGGTAGAGAAATATTAGAAGTCTGTTTTCTATAATTAGACTTTATGCTTCTCTAAAGAGAAAACTTTGTATCTAGTAAAGACACCATAGGAACCTAAGCTACTTTTTTAAAGCAACTTGGTTGGCACGTGCAGTACAAAGTGTGCATATTACATGGTCAGGCTAAGGCTGAAATGAAGTCAGATAATAGAACACCAGCAAGCACTAACAGAAACACCTCAGGTTTGCTATGCAGTGAATTTTGAATGAACTTTTGGCCGTTATGCATGACGAAACTTTTTGGTAAGTCTTTTGACAACCTCCACATGTGGCATATATGGACACTTTGGGGTTTATTTCACTTGGTGCCAACAACTTTCTATTGCCAAAAAAAAAAAAGAAGAACCATCTCATGTTTCTGGTTTCTCAGTTACGTGGGGTCTCCCTCCCTTTACAACTTAGTCTTCACCTTCACCTTCAGTTTCACCCACTCAAGAGTTCCATACAGGTATCCAGCCCTGCTGATGCTGCACTACCTGGCCCTGGTTTCTTTCTGGAACCTTGGTGTGAGTGTCTGATCCCACCTCCCTCTCTGCTGCCAGCTAGAGAGGTGGCCTGAGCCTCTCAAGCCAGAGCTACAGCAGCCTCTCTGCCTTCTTAGCTGAACATTGGAAAATACTTCCTTGGGTGTCCTTTATCCAGCAGGAGAGGACACCTAAGGATTATTGTTTTCAGGTACTCTTCTGTGTGAATTTGTATCATCAACCTGCTACTCTCTTGGTTGAGCTCTTTCTCCCAAACACCTTTCCTGTTGTCCATTGCAGAGTTCAAATTTCGCCTTAATGGCTCTAATAGAACTCTCTCCCATGATGTCTCGCACTGGGTTACAGTAATCCTTACAGGCACAGTGTTCTCCAGGATCTTAGACACCTGGGAATCTGGGGGATTCTGTGAAAAATAAAGAACTTCTACCCTGTCTTTAATTTTAACCAAGCTCAAAATTTCTTCATGAAACTACACTTTTATAGCTTTATGCTGTACACACCACTCACTGTAAATATGGGTTAATTTAGTGAGCAGTAACCATCTCTCGCAGCCTGAATGTTACTCTGAAATATCCTCTGCTAAACAAATTAGTTCGTTATTTAAATTCAACCTCAAGTTTTTAGAATGTGGATAGACTACACCCATATTACTCACCAGAGTGGGACAAAAGCTGAGTTCTCATTTGAGTCTTTGTTCTATTCTGTGATCTCTTGAACCTGGCCTGTGTCTTCATTTCTCTTAACCCTTTAGTCTCTTGAAATGGCTAATGGCATTTACTAAAATGGCAGATGAAGTCCGGCTTACAGCATTCTAGGACTTTCTTCCCTGGAGCTTCTAATTGTTGTACATTCCTCCAACTAACTAGTTCCAAAGACCTCTGACCTGTGCAGGAAGGTTTGTCACTGTGTTGACCCCACTCTGGCATCAGTTTTCACTATTAATTTATTGGGCTGAGACCAAACATGTAACAAGAAGCAACTTAAGGGAGGAACACTCTGTTTTGGTCCCTGTGTAAGGGTGATCCATCATGGCAAGGAAGACAACTCTGCTGTGGAGACAGGAGCATGAGGTACTGGCTTGTATTGGGTAGATCATGCAGTATAAAGGAGAGATGCTGGTGTATCTGGCTTGCTTTGCCCTGATCTTCCTTCAGTGTGGGTTCTAGGTTTTACCTCCTCAGCTAATTATCTCTGGAAATTCAGTGCACTCAAAGACATACTAAAGTGTGTCTCCTAAGGAATTATAAATCTCGTCAGGTTGATAAGATCAGCCATCACTCCACCTATCAGATAATGGCTGCATTTCTATGTGTTAGACTTCAAGAGGTCTCACTGGCTAGCTAACTTACCCTCTCCCTTGTTTGTTTCTGGTAGCTCCAAGAGGTGTTTCGACTTTTTGACAATGTTAACTGTCCAAGTCTACAGAACAAGCCGAAAATGTTCTTCATCCAAGCATGTCGTGGAGGTGAGTGCCCTGGCAAACCAGCATCTGGGTGGTGGCTCCTGGGCAGCCTCCACCAGCTCTCACTTTCCTGTTTGCTCCTCTCAGGTGCTATTGGATCCCTTGGGCACCTCCTTCTGTTCACTGCTGCCACCGCCTCTCTTGCTCTGTAAGTGTCCCCCAATGCATGGGGTGTGCTAGGACTGGGGCAGCCCATGGCTCTCAGTCTGCTCAGCTCTGTGCACATCCATGTCCTGCTCAGGAATCTCTTTCTCGGTGTCTCCCCTTTTCATAAGAACTTGGACTCTTCTCTGCTTATTAACTGCAGTGTACTTTTTTATTGTTTCTCCTTCCAGTTAAGACCTTCTGCTTCTCTCTTCCAAATCTTCATTCTCTCACCCTCTTCCATTTTCTCCGTGCTGTGCTCATGCTCCCATGCACTTTCCTCTTTTCCTTGCTGTGGAGAACAGTGGAGAACTCATCTCTGCCTTGGACTCTCCTGAGCTTCTATCCTCTTTTTTGCATGCTCTCTCTTCTACCCCTTTAAGAGCCAGGTCTCTGTAACGTGGCTCAGAAGACACACAGGCCTCCTTCTCATCAGAGGAAAACAGTAGTAATTAAGAGACTAAATTTGGGATCAGATTGTGACTCTACTGCCTAATAATTATGTAAAGTTAGAGAAGTTACTTCACATCCCTCCACTTCTTTTTTCTTCTTATAAACTGTGGCTAGTCGTGATATAAAAGTTCTTTAAACTGTTGTAATGATTAGTGGATTTTGCACCTAAGAGCTTTCATGGTAAATCTGAGAGAAAGCCAGCCATGGGTGTTACACAGGTCAGCATCTTCAAAGACCTTACAGTTTGGGTTAAAGTTTGCATTATCCAAACATGCAGATGCCTTATATTTCCCTCTGTGCCACCACAGACTATATTTTTAAGGTTTTGCAGTGACTGTAAATCCAACACAGAAACAGAAAAAAAAAGTCTAAGAGTGTCTAAGTGGTATATAGGTTACTCAGGAAATGAAAGCAAGTATATGTCGAGCAGTTTGAGGCTAGTTCTCATGCAGGGTGAAGTTCGTGCTATAGCAATGGTGTGGATAAGAGGTGCGTAGTAATAATAGATTGTTTTTTCTGAGGGTCACTTGAAGAGATTTTTATGGATAGGGAAAGGCTTAATTTGGACCATGGATACATGCTTTACACAGGTGTGGAGAAAATCTTTCCCATAAAAGGGGTGATTCATGTGACAAATAGAAGATAATGAAATTTACTCTCAACTTACACAGTGTGCCACAATATTGGTGTCTTCCCCAACCCAATGTATAACATATCTGCAGTCCTTTGATCTGAAGGCTAAGCATCTCTGTAAGTGCTGTAGTGAGATGTAGCTGACCACAGCCGTTGATCCAGCTAATTACAAACTTTTAGTCATGCCTGAGATTTTGAGCTCCGACATTAATGCTTTGGGAGTTTAACTGTGAAGTAAATGTGATGCAGTTTTCTAGGAAAGTTGCCATGAGAGGGAGCTGCACTAAGAGGACAATCACTTTTCATTCATAGCCGTTTCCCAAGCCCAGAGCACTGCTTTACAGACAGTAGCACTTAAAAAACTTTTGAGTGAATAGATGAACTTTATATCTAAGAATTGTAATGATACAGAAAGCAGTTGTGAAGAAAGGGTAAATGATGTTTATTGATTAATATCCCTGAAGCTTGAGAGAAAGCTTTCCATCTTGTGAAAGACATGCTCAGCCTGGTCTAGATCCTTTAAGAAGTAGTAATAACAAAATAAGACATTAGTGGTCATTTTCTTCCTACCTCAGAAATTATATGTAGTCGGGACAAAGAAACTCCTTTTTTTTCTGGAGTAATTTGAATCTTTTGTTGTGCTTATCCAGTGTCTAAAATCCAGTCCAGTAAAGTGTGACCTGAAGCCGATGTGTCTCTGAAAACTTGAACTTGCCAGTCTTCCCAAAATACGATGATTGACTTCCAGGCTAGAGGATCAGCTTGTTAAGAGTGTAGATTTTGATTGGGCTTTTTGTTTCGTTCTACTTTGTTTTTCATTCAGTGTGTCCCTAGATCTTAGTAGAAACCGGTGCCTAATTTAAAAACAATTTTTTTTTTCGAGTCAATCAGCCTTGATCCTCTCACCCAAAGCTCTTTCTTCAAGCATCGGTTCATCTTGAGAATCTCACTCAGGAGGTCCTGTGAAAGGGTGAGCTCTTAGATTTGGTGTGCTGACCTGCATACCTTCACTCTGACCCTTTTTGCAGACATGATTCCTGTCTAACCGTAAAATAAACAGCAGCTTGTATTACTTGTCCATTTTGTAGGAGAAAATACTGGTTTTTTCTAATGTTAAGATTTTCCTTTTTTGAACTTCTCTAAGTCTTGGGAAGTTCTCTAAGTCTATAACTTGTCTTACAAACTTAATAAACAAGTAGGAAACGTTTTAGAAGTGTGAAAAACACCTTGAAAACATGGTCACAGTCTCAGTTGTCATTTTTTAAAATGTAGATTTTTAAAATGAATAGTAAGCACATTTTTGGTTCTTTTCTTATAAGACTGAATATCACTATTTTACCGTTTAATACAATAAAAAAATATTCCTATACATTACTAACTGAACAAATGAATGTGAAATTATTTCTAACTCCATTTACAAGGAGTACTTAATTTGGCACTTTTACCCATATGCAGAATGTTCTGCCCTATATAGGTGCAAGTTCCTGACATTTAGAAGTTAACCCGTTGAGCAATGGGTGTATGTTTAGAAAGTAATAACTATATAATTTTTTTTAATTCATTAGTTATAGGTTGGAGGCAACAGCGGAAAATGGCTCTTCAGTCAAGATTATAGGGAACTTGGTGTACCTGTGTCAGAACTATAAAAGATAGGAGAAAATAATGTCTTTTATCTCTTCTGTTGGTCTTACAGATGAGACAGATCGAGGGGTTGACCAGCAAGATGGAAAGAACCACCCACAATCCCCAGGATGTGAGGAGAGTGATGCTGGCAAAGAAGAGTTAATGAAGATGAGACTTCCTACTCGCTCAGACATGATATGTGGCTATGCTTGCCTAAAAGGTATTTTGAGATACAATACAAATGTAGAAGGTTATACTCTCATAGACATGGGTTTGGTGTGGTTTGGTTTTGTCTTTATACTGAGGTCTACTTCATACTAGGGAGGGTAGAAGATGCCATAGAAGTCTGACTTTGCGAGGATTGCCCATGACCTTCACACCTCTGGTTGTAGGCAATGCTGCCATGCGGAACACCAAACGGGGCTCCTGGTACATTGAGGCTCTCACTCAGGTGTTCTCTGAAAGAGCTTGTGACATGCATGTGGCCGACATGCTGGTTAAGGTAAGTCAGTTCCAACTGGCTCTACAAACCTTTGTGTCTCCAGTGTTTTCCTTCTTGCCTTACACACTTTGTTCATCTACCTATCCTGTTGGTGTGTATCATGGAAGCACAACGTGATCTCAGACTTTGGACCATTGGTTCTGCTTTCCCAGGTGAATGCCCTTATCAAGGAGCGTGAAGGCTACGCGCCTGGCACAGAATTCCACCGATGCAAAGAAATGTCTGAGTACTGTAGTACTCTATGCCAGCAGCTCTACCTGTTCCCAGGCCACCCACCCACGTGATGCCACCTGCTGTTCATGCTGTTGGAGGCCACTGGACCACTGGGGGCACAATGGAGCCATTTCTTCAGGCTGTTTTGTTTTGTTTTGTTATTTTAACCCCCTCAGGGATATGAGACTCTCCTAGGGTTGCTTCCTGTCTGCCATCTCCATCTTTGGGTAAGAGACTTAAGGACAGCTCCTCCAGTGTGGTGCTCTCTCCCTGTAGAGGCACTCTGAATGGATTTCTTTCCAGGCGCATTTTGGCTACAGCCAAGAGCCTGGAAGATGACATTGTGAACACAGTATTATTGTAGGGAGAGGGCATGTGGGTTTCTCGATGTTGGTGATATCTCTGTTCCCAGGGCTCTTAGGGGTACTTTAGTCATTGCTTTTTTTTATATATCAGTTAAGGTGTTTCAGAGGTCATCTGCTTTTTTCTTATCTACAACCTCATTTGTCCCACAGTGAAGATTTGGAAGGTGTCCCAATTTAATGTAGGTGTTTTCATGTGTCTTGAGGCAGATGGGAATGAGACCTTACTACTGTGAGCAGTTCCTTTGCATACCTTTGAGTACAGACCTCAGGTGAAGGACAGTTTCTCAGCTTTACTCTTGGTTCCTTTGTATTCTGTGCACCCA
This sequence comes from Lophiomys imhausi, assembly GCA_907164525.1. Taxonomy (NCBI): domain Eukaryota; kingdom Metazoa; phylum Chordata; class Mammalia; order Rodentia; family Muridae; genus Lophiomys; species Lophiomys imhausi. The sequence continues at coordinate 2,828,957 of CAJQZJ010032268.1, read as the reverse complement.
GCCTTTGAGCAGAGCTTAGGGCCTGCATGCTGTGACGATGGAAGTCATAGAAATTTCCCTGTTCATGCTTTACTTGAGTTGTCACTGAATTGAACCTTGTAGGGTATATCAGTATAATGCAGTGACAGGTGAAGTGTGCTGTGTCTCACACTGTCACCTGTCACCAGGATGTCTCTCTTTCCTTACTGTGGTTTCTGCTGTGCAGTTAAACTGTACTTCATGTCTGGCCTCAAGGAAGTTTCTTGTTTTGCATTGGTTCCCCCTCTTAGATCATTCCCTGCCTCTGTCAAGTCTGAGATCTTCATTTGAAGATCTTCTGGTCACTTAGGACATAGTGTAGTACTTGTTCCTGCCTCTGCTCACCATAGGGTTCCTCTGGTTAGATGAGACAGTGTCTCTCCTCATTGTTTCTCTGTGTTTTAGTAGAGATACAACCATACATGATACTCCTTTAACCTAGAAGCACTTGTCTCTGCTTTCATGCAACTTTCTTATTCTTCAAAACCTTCCTTTACGTTTCCATTTTTGTCTCCCTTCCATTTTATTCTCCACATAGCAGAGTAGTTTTGGTGTTTAAAATATCTGATGGTGTCACTCCCCTGCTTAGAACACTAGCTTCCTATTATACCTGGTCTAAAATTGAAATTCTTAACCAGTTTACGAGATCCTGCTCTTACCTTCCCTTTGGATCTCATTAAATGGTGATTCCTCGCTATACTCCCGCCATTCTCAGTTCTTCATCTCAGTGTCACAGGCGTTCTGAGCTCTTCTTTAGGATCATTTCTGATTCTTGACTCTGGTGGAGGTCTCTTGACCATGCTGTCCATGAGCAGATGTGTACCTCTTCCTGGCTGCATCATGTTGATTCTTTCTTGTGCTTACTGCAATTTGTAATGACACATTTTCTTGTTTGAGTTGTTGATCCCTTCCCTCCTAAGCTGAAAGCTCCAAGAGAGCAGACACTGTATTTCTTGCTGTATGCCCAGTACTTGGCACTTGTTAGGTCTTCTGAAGGAGACAAGCTAACTGGTTAGATCCTACCTTTTAGCAATTTCTCAATGGCTATTACAGTTTAATTAGTATTTGTAGTTGTATAGGTTTTTTTTTTTTAGGTTTTTAATTTTTATCTACTGTTTTGTTATTATTTGTTTTTAAATCGTTTGAAAACATATCACTTGTGAGACAACTTCCTTCACATCTCCATGGTGCCCCACAAATTTGAGGCCTATGGTAGTTGAGGTGCTCAATTAATGTTTATTGTATGAACCAGGTGGTTTCAAGACTTGCTGCCAAATTCTACCTTTGGGTCAGTATAGGATGCATATATCTGAGTGGTAGAATCTTCACACTTCCCACTGCCGAGATTTTGTATTGCCATCAGGTGCCAAATAAATGTTGATACTTATTACTGATTTGTGCCTGGTGTCTATTTTGTAATCTTCGGAAGTTTGTGTGTGTCATTTCCTTAGCCCCTTAACACTGCATCATTTCTTCCCCCTCACAAGGGGTGCTTAGATCTGAAATCCATAGCATTTTGCTACCACTGTCTTTCCGTATAGCCAGCTGTGGGGCTATCATTGTTGGTATAACCCTGGGATTTCTCATGTTCAGATGAGATAGAGGAACAAGTAGTGGGTGGTTCTGGTTTACTAGGTTATGGGACAGGGCACGTCCCCCTGTTATTCCCCAGAAGAGACAAGGCTCAGAGACTTGAACTATCAAAAAAGAAAGAAATGCAGTGTTGACAACATTTTCCTATAAGATCACATAAATAGCAGGTAGGGCTAGAAAGAGGAGGCAGAAGTGGGGAGGATACTGGGATTCCATTTTTCATACGGCCCAAATTAGATTGAAGATTTTTCAAAGTAGACAAAACTTCATCAGATTTTAGGTTGGTCATGAAGAGATATAAACAGTGAATTCTAAGTTGAAAAGTACTTGGGGTGCATGCATGGAGAAGCAGGGGTTTTGTAGACTAGGAGGTTTGATGAGAAACAGGAAATTTCTGTTGGAGCATTGGAAAATAAAGCTGTGGAAAGCTGCTGAGGGAGGATGACTGGGGGAGCTGCCAACCAGCAGTCAAACTTGTCTCCGGATAGAGGGAGTGCAGACAGGGAGAACACTGGGAGCAGAAGAGCATAGGAACTGGAGGTACTGGCCAGAGTACCACAGACAAATAAGTAGCTCAAGTGAGCATGGATATAAAGTTCCAGAAGTTAAGTAGACACAGGTATGCATTTTCAAGATAGCAGAGACACAGGAGGTATGTTAGAGAATTACAGAGCAGTGCCTGCCTGAGCTGAAGCCCATGTCCTTCCCACCCGCCCTTGAATAAGGGTGTCAGATTGAATTTCACAGCTCTCCTCCCTTCTCCCACTTACCTCTGCCAGGGGATTCTCTTCTAAAATTATCCCCTTCCCTGAGGTGGGGGCTGTCCTCTGCTGCCCTTCCCCATCCTGTTTTCTTAAACAGGAAAGGGAAACAGGAAGAAATGAAAGCACTGTTCACAGAGCAAAGCCATAAGGAGAGGGAGTATCTAAAGAGGAGGAAGACGCAGAGCTACTGCTGGTGGAGTGTTGCAGGCACTGAGCTGGGGAGCCTTCCATTCAGTCTTTCCTAAAGTCCCATAAGGAAGAAGTCCCTTCCCCGTTTTTCTCCAGAAGTGACAATAAGGCTCAGAAACAAGCTATCAAAAAAAGAAAGAAATGCAGTATTGAGGACATATCCTCTAAGATCACATAGGTCTGATTTTATGGTGGAGCGGCTTTTAGTGATGCTAAGCTACTGACTAAAGTAGCTAACAGTCTCTGTTTGCCTTACCTAAAAGTAAGGAAAGGGTGTGTGTGGTTAGAAGTGATGCCAGAAAAATACTGTGTTCAAAAAGAAATAAGCGAAATAATTTTGTGGATACTACAGTAGAAGAGCGAATCAGCAGAGGATGGGAAAGGACCAGAGAATCTTAAAAAGATAGAAGCCCAGTGTGAAGTGGAAGAGGACTGAACTGTACGTCCTGCTACAGACAAAGTACCTTGGAGAAAATGTGGTTGCTTTACTGAAGTTACAGGAAGTAGGTGGATATGAGTTCCATGCTGCCTGGATACACAAAGGGAAAGATAAATGAAAACATCTTTAAAGAGTTATGGTCAGGGTGTGACCCCTTTGGGTATTGCCCTAATGAACTGGCTGCTTCATGCAGACACAAGTGGTGTGTGGGTGAGCATGTTAGCTCAGTGATAGGATGCTTGACTAGCCTGCATGAGGCCCTGAGCATGCACTCACTCAGTCCCTAGTACTACAGTTACGGTCATATTTATTGCCCTAGCACTGGGTAGGCCAAAGTAGCAGAGGTTGGGGGTGGAAAATGAGCATAAGCTGGAAAGAAAATCTGTTCTTAAAATTTGGAGATAGGGATACTAAAAGATGATCTTATTCACAACTACGTATGTCCTCATCTTGTATAATGTGGCTTTTAATCTTAGTATCATGGAACTTAGGAGACAACTTAAAACTTTCAAAGACTACACATACATGCTTATGAATTTGCTTCCAAGTTTAGGAACTTTGTAGGATTACCCACAGTTCATCTGAGGCCCTCCAAATCACTGAGCCCAATGAGATGTTGGAGAAAGGAGTGGGCATAGTTTACATTTAACACTCTTGTAAAATGATAGCCCATCGGATTGAAACTACTTTTAAATGTGAACACAAGGGATTTAACTCTTAAACCCTCCAGTCCAGCACTAGTAGTCTGTATATGTGATGTTCCTGCTTTGAGAATCTAGGTGTGGTAATTGCAGTGGTTCTCAGTTTAGCAGAGTGTGAGCACCTATCTGTCCCTGCTAGTCTCTTTTAAGTCTCAGTCCATGACCACACTGCTCTGTATGTGCTCAGGAATACTTTGGAAGCAGCAATCACATCTGATGCTTGTTTCTGAAAGTTTCCTAAGAAACTGGTTACCTTCAGAGAGCCAAGCTCCATAAATGGGAAAAAATCTGTCTCTGAAGCCTTTCAAGAATACAGTCTTTGTTCTTTATTAGGAATCCTCCCTTGATCTCTACTTTCTGTTATCTTCATCTGACCTTTACTTCCTCTGCTGCCCCATGTTTTTAATCTTCATGGGTGGATTGTAAGCCTTGCAGTCTCAAGGCTAATTCTAGAAAGGGTATTTTATATTATTGTCAGCTTTACTAGTATATAGTTGACAGAAGTGGTATACAAAGTGAAAGTGTAGCATATATCCATTGTGAAATGATCCCCAGGATCCAGATTCTTAACCATCACCTCACATTACCTGTTTGTGTACCTGTGGTGACACTTAAAACCTAACCTTAGCTGACTTCAAGTTCACAGCATAGTATTGTTAACTGTAGTCACCATGAACATCAGCTCTCTAAAACTCAAGAGCTGAATAACTAGTGTGCCCATGACCAACAACTTCCCAGGACTCCCAAAGCCCACTCCATCTTAACCCATGGCCTTCAAGTCTGCATGTGTTCTACTATTCTAGATTCTGCATAGAAACAGCATGTACAGTATTTGAACTTGTCTGACATCTCACTTGGCATTGTCTAAATGAAAGTGTCTCTTTTCCTGCTGAGTCATGTGCACACACTTCTTTTATGCCTTAACCTCTTGACAGCCATGGATGTGGTTTTTGTATCTTGGCTGCTGTGAGTTTGCCACAGTGAACAAAAGAACACAGATATCTGTGAGTTGGTAGCTTGTTTTCCTCTCTCTGTACAAACATAAGTAGGTCTGCTGTATCCAATAACTGTTTCTAACTTACTGTTTCCATAAGGACTATGACAGGTTCTCCCACTCCCTTAATAACCAAGCATTCTGTTTTCTCTGTATCCTCACCAAGTGCTTGCCAAGCCTGTGCTTGGTGTCACTCATCCTAATAGGTATGAGGTGATTGTCTCTCAATGGTTTCCATGTATATTTCCCTCTGGTAAGTGATATTCAATACCTAGAAAAGGCACTGTTGGGCCAGCAAGACAATTCAGCATATAAGGGTGCTTGGGGCCTGATAACCTGAGTTTGAGTCCCAGCATTCACATGGTGGAAGGAGAATCAATTCCTAGAAGTTGTCCTCTGATCCTCACACATGTGCCGAAGCACCTGGGCACCCACACAGGTACATACACTCACTAAATGATTTTTTTTAACAGGAGCCAGAGAGATGGCTCAATGGTTAAAAGAACTTACTGCCTTGTAGAGAATCCACCAGCAACCATGTCGGGCCACTCACAGTCACTGTAATTCCAGCCACAGAGCACCCGACACTCTCTTCTGGACTCAGTGGGCACCTGTGTACATGCAGGTGGACATACACGTACAAAGACAGGTAATGGAAAATGACAATAAAAATGAAATCTTTAATTTTAAAAGAAAGGTACTTCGAATGGTGCCTGTCTTCCTACTTACTCTGAGCAGTCCCATCTAACTTAGGTCAGAATCACATTGCAGAGCAGATATTCAGTGGCCATGCCTTTCAGGCCCTGAACTTGTACTTCTAAGTGATCCCTTCTTGATCCTTAAGTCTGCCTCAGTTTCTTCTACAATGAGTTAATAGGGAAAAACTGTCTTAGAGAAAAGCTGATGGGAAAAACAATGCCTGATAGAGTACTTTGTCCATCAAATTTAATTTATTGACTAGCAAAGAGGTTACTTCTCTATCTTGTCTTGTTTATTGGGTTTCTACTATTACCTTCCCTATGACTCTAGCCTACTTCCTCTTCTCATCTGTTAACCCACCCTGGTATAGGTTATGGTATGGGTATGATGTCATGGGCATTACAGTCAAGTTGAGAGCTCAGTCCCTCCCTGTAGATCTGGGGTGGTGATGTGGCTATCACGTCTGGGAAACTAGAGACATTGCGGAACCCAAAGCTATTACCCCTGCTTCCCACGACACTCCACACCCAGTGTGTGATAAGGGTGGGATCAAGGGAAGGCACTCAAGTGTTTTTAGCCGCCTTTGGCGGACTCAAGGCAGAGAGCTGGAGGAGAAAGCTGGGAATGGGATGCATGTGGAGAGCTGGCTGCAGAAAAGTTCAGGGTCCAGATGACGACTGAACGAAATCTTAAGAGAGACTGAGCTGAAAACAGCCCATTGGGGAGAGATGGCAGAGAGGCATCAGCTACTCTCCCAGGTGAGTTGCCTCTCTAGTGCTACCAGAACTTTAAGTGGCTTCATTCAGCACAATGTCTCCCCTTCCTTTCGACAAGGTCTTCAGGGAAGGCTCAGCTCTTCACACAGCCTAGAAATTTCACTAGGAAAATTTTCATTCTGGTCCTAATGATATTTATAGTGACTAGTAACTTGCAACTGTGACCCTCATAGGGAAGGAACAGTGCTGCTGAGTAGCAGAGGGAATTCCCTGTTGGACTGTCCCACGGGTTCTCATCCTTACCCCCACCCTCACACTGTACTCACACCTGCTTCGACCCCAGAAGGATCATGTGGCAATGGGGGGGGGGTGGTCATGTGATGGAGAGAGACAGCTATAAATAGCTGGAGGTGGGCATGTTGCCCCAGACGCCTTGGGGACAGGCGAAAGCACAGGCTTAAGGAGTTACTAGGGGGAGATTGGTAGCAAGCAGGCCAAGGCCTGGCTGGGGCTTGTGGGGAGGACACATGGAGCGGTCCCAGTCCCAGCGGCATGGAGGTGAACAAAGTTGGTGGGGCAGTGCCCCCCAGTATCAGTACATGCCCTTTGAACATTGTACAAGCTATGGACTTCCCTCTGAGAATGGGGGCCTTCAGCACCGGCCCCGAAAGGACCTGGGTCCTAGGCACAATGCCCACCCAACACAGGTAAAGTCCTGGGGGGATGGGGAAGGGAAACAGCAGACAGCTGTCTGTGGGGCCAAAGATTGCTGAAAATTGGTTGTTAGGTGAAGGGGGAAACAGTATTTATTTTGAAAATTAAATGGTAAATGTGTTCAAAATATGAAACCCTTCTAAAGATCCGAAGTTAGTGTGTTCACTTAAGAATTGCATGCACTTTCATATAGCCTTTACTAACAGTATTCGAACTAGCAGAGCCACACTTAAATGAAGAGTGCATGCTTATGTACTTATATAACCAGTGGTTCTCATAGGAGCTGCAAATGCTATGAAGATTTCCTCTACCCTCACCCACATGAAGGCAGCATGGGCTTTCTCTACACAGTACCCTGTAGAATGCACTCATACATACACACACACACACACACACACACACACACACACACACACACACACA
>CAJQZJ010032268.1:2766060-2821697 GCA_907164525.1 Lophiomys imhausi | reverse complement strand
CACACACACACACACACACACACACACACACACACACACACACACACGGCAGAAGAAAAGCAGAAAAGCATATTGGGACAAGCGAGGGAAACAGTGAGTGATTTATAAATGATCTGTGACAAGTATTGAAATGAGCACAGAAATGGTGTCCAATTTTTAAGAGCTTAGAGGTAGCATTCTGGTAGAACATTTGCCTAGCTTGTATGAGTCCTGGGGTCTTTGTTTTTTTTTTTTGGGGGGGGGGTTGTAATTGTTAAAAGGGGTCAGCAAAATGATTCAGTAAGTAAAGGTGCTTGCCTCCAAACCTCACAATCTTGAGTTCAGTTCCTGGGACCCACATGTTCGAAGGAAAAACTCCATTCTTGCAGTGTTCTCTGACCTCCATATTCATACACACACACACAAATTAATTAATTATAAAGCAAGCAAAAGCTTTCTGTGAAACATAAGACACTTAGGAAAGTGCAGAGCTATGTCCAAAGGCAATTGCACTCCAGGGCTTGGGGATCAGTGGTATATGGACAACTAGGAGAAGAGAATGGGGATGAGCACAAGACAGGGAAGGTGAAATTGCCTTGGGAAATTTACAGGTCACTAGTAACATAGGTAATATGTTAATTGTGTACTTCTTAGCTGCAAACGGTGCAGAATGGAACAGAATGGAAGGGGTCTGAGAGAAAGGTAACAGAATTTTGAAGAGTTTTGCTAACAGGGCTATGGCTCCTGGAGTCAGGCTAGAAACTTGGAGGTGGGCCGAGTGGGTGGTACCAGCGCAAAGGTCATGAGGATCTGTTCTCTGAGCAGTTGCTAGGGGTAGGTACCCAGTGGGCAGGAAGGTGTGTTGAGCAGGATCTAAATGTCAGAACCAGCTCATGCTCACCCCAGTGGTGGTCGTTTCTGGAGAAAACAGGCTGACCACTTGAGTTAGAGCACTTCTTTATTTGTTTGTTTTGGTTTTGGTTTATTTGATTGGTTTGTTTTGGTTTTTCAAGACAGGGCTTCCCTGTGTAGCCTTGCCTGTCCTGGAACTTGCTCTGTAGACCAGGCTGTCCTCAAACTCACAGAGATCCATCTGCCTCTGCCTCCCGAGTGCTGGGAATAAAGGTGTGTACAACCACCTTCCAGCTGGTTAGAGCACTTTCTGGTGACAGGACACCATAGGAAGAATAGCAAGTTACTTTGGGATTAGAGTTCATCCAGATTCTAACCCTCCTTGAAAGAAAGTAGAAATGTAATGTGTTCTTTGTCTAATGTTTGTAAGGGGAAAGACAATACTTACACAAAAACTAGACTGGTGTAATGAGCTCCCTGGATACAAGTTTCCAGCATTTTGTCAAGATGGTTCTGCCTCCATTCCCATCTCCTTCCTGCACACTAGAGGACTCTCAACACTTTGCAGACATTTCATCACTTGAACATTTGGGTTTTGATTTCTCCTTCCCCTCCTCTAAGCTAGCGGTTATCCTGGACCAGCAGAATGCATATGGTTCTTACAGTGTTTTCCCAGACTGAGTGGTAGAAGAGAGCACACCATTTCTCCTCATTTCTCCCAGTCAGCAATTCAGAGTGCTGAGGCAGTCCCAATAGTTGATCTTCAAGGGAATTATTTTCTGGCTTGTGTTTGTTCGTTTGCTTTTGAGATCATTCTATGTATCCACGGCTGGCCTGAAACTCTCTTTGTAGAGCATGTTGGCTTCAAACTCACAGAGATATTCCAGCCCCTGCCTTGTGGATGCTGCAACTAAAGGTGTGCATCACCATGTACAGCTGGGAGTGTTTTCTATCTCTGGGTCACTTGTAGAGTTTGAAGAAAATTGCTGCTTTCCTCAGTCACTAACCTCATCAGCAGGATAATTAGTATGTGCCTGCTCAGGACTGAAACATCAAACTGCTGCTCATATTGTGAAATAAGACCTCTTCTACCCAAGCTCTCCCAGATTCAACCACATGGCCTGGTCTGACCCCAGCCCCAGTGGATGAGTTAGTGTAGGGTGTGTGGGGCTAGCACAAAGTGGTTAGCACTCTTACACATCCTTCACACGTGCAAATGCTAGCATGGGGAAAAGTCTGTTCAGTTGGTTTGCTTGTTTGTTAGCTCACTTTCGGAAGTAGATTAACTTGCCTTCTTGAGCCCAGTTCCTGTTTGTACCTACAAGCTTTGGAATGTGAGGTGGATGGGCTTTGTACAACTTTAATAAGGAAGCTGAGTATATCAAGGCAGACAAGCATACCAAGGCAAAATGCAAGAAGGCACCATCCGGGGCTGTAAATATATAAAGTCAGTTACTAGCTAGGTTAGTATGGCCTCTTCGTCTAAGTTGGGATCTGGAGATGGTAAGTCAATGCAGGGGTGCCAGGGAAATATAGAGATGTCTGGAACATAGAGTGATATGTGAAATGCCTGTCTGATAGGAATGAGTATTTTCCACATAGTTCTTAGTACCTTCACTTCCAAGTATTTTCCACACAGCTCTTAGTACCTTCACTTCCAAGTAGAAGTCAACTCCCTTGATAAAAGCTACTGTGTACCAAGACATGTCTTGGTTGGGGGAAATGGTGAAACAGAAGCGAGGATGGAAGAAGAGTGGAAAATAGAAATGTATGAATGGAAAGGGGAGAGATGAAAGAAGGGATGACCATAAAGTACCCTGGTTGAAACCTTCAATGCTCAGGATTCAAAGCAACTCTCCTTTTCTCTGTAAATCTAAATCTAGGTAATGCCATCTGTATTCTTTTGGACTCTTGTCTATCAACCATCTTGTCTATCAACAAGAGAGACACTGACCATTCTTTATCCATACAGATATATGGCCATCATAAAGAACAATATTTGTATAAGGAACAGGACAAGGGGATGCCCAAGAAGATGGGCTCCAGTTCTACAGTGGACAGCTTGGATGAGGACCACTATTCTAAATGTCAAGGTGATGGGGACTGAGGAATAAAGGAATCTGGAATAGGAGGCACAGAGATTGGGAGAATGACTTGGATGTTGTATTATACATCTTCCAACACACACACACACACACACACACACACACACACACACACACACACCACGAAAGCCCTCTTCTGCATAAGGGAAAGAAGGAAAAAGCACTTTCCCTCCACCTCCTTAATATGTTGCCTGTCTTCCTTCCCAATCAGAAGGAACAAGGGCTTTATGTGAAAATTCATGTATTCATGGGAGAGTAGGATTATGTAGTGCTTCCCGGAAGGACAGGGACAGCAACTGGCAGAGACACAAAGATGGCCAGTGACTAATACTCAGATGACTCCCACTTCCAGTCCTCAACCAGCTCCCAGAGAAATGACTGGAGAGCTGCTTTCCTCCTTGTTTACCCAGACCTCTTCCTAGATTGTGTCCAGCGACTGGGACGTGTGGTCAGAAGGAAGCTGGGGGAAGATTGGATCTTTCTTGTTCTCCTGGGCCTATTGATGGCTCTAGTCAGCTGGTGCATGGACTATGTTAGTGCCAAGAGCCTTCAGGGTAGGTTCTCCCTGGACTGCTGCCCTCTCCCTTCTCCATATTGAAATTATTTCTGAGTCCGTGCCTACAGTAGACCAGGTTTGTTTGTGCTGAGCATGTTGCATGAGTGGTCAGGTATGACTCCGGCTCCACATAAAACTAAACTTAAACCAGATCACCACACATGCCTTTCCTGCCAGCTGCCACCCAAACTGTGAGTGCCCCTCCAACAGGGTGACTGAATTGTTCAGCTTTCTCAGCATTCTTCTCAGTCTCATCACTGAAATTTCCAAGTCTCAGAAGCCCCTTTGGTTGTCAGTGGTCACCCTATGGCCTGTAGCCAGGTGCTACAACCTTACTCAACTGTGACTTGCATGACAGCCAGGGCTACCTCTACCAGAGGGAACTTGGACACATAGCTACCTTCCTCAGCTCAGAGTTCCTATGTGTACAGTGAAAGGAATGCCCTGCGGCCAGGCAAGTTAGATGCCTACAGCGTGAGAACAAGCCAGCATGGTATCTGGTGGTGTGTGTGAATGTGAGGGTGGTATTGAGATGGTCTCACTGTTGACCAGTCCTCAATTCTAACTGACCCACGGTCTGTGTTCCTGCAGCCTACAAGTGGACCTATGCCCAGATGTGGCCCAGCCTTCCCCTGCAATACCTGGCCTGGGTCACCTTCCCACTTATCCTCATCCTCTTCAGTGCCCTCTTTTGCCAGCTTGTCTCTCCCCAGGCTGTGGGTGAGTACTTTCTATAGGACTACACAGTGTGGTTTTTTAAAGACCTCCCACTCTGAACTCCCTCCAGCCTCCAGACCCCTTTGAAGCCTCAACATGGTTACCTCCATTTCTGTTTTCCTCTCATGTATAAACTCTAGCATGAGCCTGTACAAACATTATCCTTTTTAAACCCTTTTAGGCTCTGGAATCCCTGAGATGAAGACAATTCTTCGTGGTGTTGTCTTGAAGGAATACCTCACACTCAAGGCCTTTGTAGCCAAAGTGGTGGCCTTGACAGCTGGGCTGGGCAGTGGAATCCCTGTGGGGAAAGAGGTAAGTTTACATAGCTGAGGAAAGGGCTAGCAAAGCTGACTGGAGTCAGCCAGGGTCAAAGGGAAGTAACTAGGGGGAAGCCTTGGGAGTTCCTCACCCTGAGGTTGGTGAGACAAGTGTTGAAACTGGGGAAACCCTACAGCAGTCCCTCAACTGCAAATAAGTACAGTCTGGGGCTGGAAAGCTCTTCTGGGAAGAGGAGTGTTGCTCTGCCCTGTGAGATGCTAGCATTACCCCTGCCTTCTAACCATAGACCCCAGTAGCAGGCCCGAGTTATGACAACCAGAATGTCTCTAGAAAATGTCTGCCCTCTACATAATCTGAATCCATCTCCTTGTCTTGTTTATTATTTGTTTATTTATTACTTATTATTGCTTTGTGTTTGTTTGTTTGCTTGCCTGTTTGAAAGAGTCTTATTCTATAGTTCAGGCTCACCTGGAACTTATATGTAGCCCAGGCTAGCCACAAAATCAGCATAGTCCTTGGGTTTCCCTCCCTCTTATTTTGGCACAAGAAAACTGAGACTTAACAGTGAGAGTTCTTTCTTCAAGGTGACAGGTAGGCCCCTTCAGCTTCATCTCTGAGTGCACACTTGTCTGTAACTGCAATTTAATTAACAATTGTATTTATTAATAAGAATCAACTGTAAGATTAGGCCAGCAGAGCATCCAGCAGCTTGGCAGGAGATTCACTGGAGTTCGACGGGGGTCTGGGAATCCGAAGGCTCTGGATTGTTTAGACTGATGGCCTATTGCTGCCGCGGTCCTTTCCCCAATAATTAAATACACCAAGACCTTTTAATGTTTCATCTGCCCTTAGCTGAGCAGACTCTCAATTAGCTACTCTAAGTTAACCTGGATCACCTAATCCCAAACCACCATGTGCCTGTGATTACCTTCCAGCATTCTCAAACACATCTATCTGCTCCCATGTATCCTGGTGGAAAGAGCTAATCCTCTGTGTAAAACGCAAGGTTCCTGTTCTAATCTCAGGAAGTCCCGCCTTCCTATACTCTTTCTGCCCAACTAATTGGCCGTCAGCGACTTTTATTAACCAATCAAGAGAATGCCTCAGAAGGGGTGATAACCAGATCTCAGCATTGAAATCAGCCTATCTGAAGCAATGTTATTAGACCTTCCCCAAAACTTGTCTCCTGCCATCACAATTATGCACAGTAACCAAAGTATCTTTCAAAACAGAATTGGACACATCTAATCTCTAGTTAAGAACATCTTGAGAGCTTTTCATATCATTTAATATAAGATTTGCACTCTTCCCAACAGCCTGCCAGTCCCAGACTGAACTGCTTCCTCCTGTCTGTCTGGGTGTCCAACCCCACAGCCTGCCTGCTTCCCTGTGCTTAGATGGCAAAGCTTTTCCCCATCTTTCTACCATGCCATGCTGGTTCCACTAAGACCCCCACAGTTTGTTCCCTCTGTCTAGCGCACTCACCCTCTGACACCCATGAGAATCGCTCATGTAATTATCACTCAAGGCACTGACTTGGGTGTCAACTAGCCAAGGAAGGCCACCTTCTCCAACTCCATGTCTCTACCCCACCTGTTTTGTCTTACTCCTCTTCGTTTGCTTCTTAGGCCCTGGCATTTTCTGATAGCACACTGATTTATCATCTCTTCCTTCCTGGGATGAGGCTCCTTGAGGGCAGAACTTTTGTCTGGCTTTCTCCATTTCCATCATCTAGCCCAGGGCCTGGAGCAGGAGATTCTAGTTCAATGAAGTCTCCATGCTTCTCCTGCATCCCTGAGCTCTGCCTCTCCTATTCTCTTCCAGGGTCCCTTTGTTCACATTGCCAGCATCTGTGCTGCTGTCCTCAGCAAGTTTATGTCCATGTTCTGTGGTGTCTATGAGGTAAGGGTGAGGTAGTACAGCATAGCAGGGGCCGCTTGATGGAAGGAAGCCCTTAGTGTGTGCAGAGAGCAGGGGAGGGTTGCCTGCTCTGGGCTGGCCTTGGTGCTGAAGGTGGCATCTCAGTAACCCATGCTCCAGTTCTCCACATCCCGCCTGCTGATCCTACCCGTATCATCTCCTCTGTCCAGCTTCTGTCTGTCTTCCAAGTGTCTACCCCTTCCTGGTCTGTGTCCCTCTGTGGTGACCTGAACCAGGCTACCCCCATGTTAACCTCCTACCCACATGAACTATGTCAGTTCTTCCATGTGCTACCCCCCATCTGTAGTTCCTGAACCCATCACCCTGATTTACATACTGCATGCCTGTCCCCCTCTGCCACCTGCCTTGCCCGTCGTGCTTCTCTGTTGCAGACCGTGCCTGGGCAGCTTGATCTCCTGGTGCCAGCCTGTGCAGTGGGCGTGGGATGCTGCTTTGCAGCCCCTGTTGGAGGCAAGTTTCACTTCCTCCCTACCTGGATTGCCTGAGCCAGACTTGGAGGGTGGGTGGGTGTCTGCTATAGCTTGGGCTAGAGGGGCCATGCTCACTGAAGGGACTGGGGGGTAGGCAACCAGGGAGTGACTGGATTGCAGCCCTTGGGTTACAGGACCCATATGTTTCTTCCAAAGAGACGAGTGCTCTTTTGACCCTGGCTGCTCTCTCCTGCATCTTTACAAATACTTTCTTGCTGGAGTAAGGTCCTTGCTGCCTCTTGCTACTTCTCAGCCCCTTTCTATTTGGTCATTATTTGTTCCTTGACATCTATTTACCTAACATTTTCCTTGGTTTGTTTTCAACTGTTATCCTTGAGCTTATGAGGTCACTTCCTGATTGCCAAGCTCATTGAGTTTCTCCTGGCCTGGGAATCACAGGGATGATGGGACCATGTTCATTCCTGTCATATAGGTCTCTCATTTTGTTTTGTTTCCCATCCCTGTTTATTCTCCTCCCATGTCTCTACTCCTTACCCTTCTCCTCCTACCTGTCTGTCTGTTTGTCTGTCTCTCCCTAGTAGCAGCCATACTATTACACTGACATCCTGACAGTGGGCTGTGCCGTGGGAGTCGGCTGCTGTTTTGGAACACCACTTGGAGGCAAGTCTGCCCCATCCCCAGTGTATGGGCCCACTCATCTGGCCTTGCCCACCAGCTGGTTCTTGTCACCTTCACCAAGTGCTACAATTAACCATTTTCACTGGAACAAAAACTGCCACTCTTAGGTAGCACCTGCCGTGTGCCTTGTTCTAACCATTTTACAAGGATTCCCACCTAGTGCTGTGAGTGCAGTCTGATATAACCACATTACAGCAAGAAGTGTGACTGGAGCAGGGGCGTGTCAGCAGCATGTGCAGAGCCAGATGTTAGAAGCACAGCAGCTCTCCTGGTTCTCCCTTACGCTAACACCTCTTGGTGTGCCGGTGCTTTTGCTTCGCACATACTGTCTTGTAACGAGAGATTCTCTGTACTTCCTTCTCCAAGGGAAAGCTTACCTCTTGTGTTTTATTAAAGACTCTGGGATTTCGGTAGACTGTGTATAGATTAATGGTGAACTTTAGAGTTAGTAGTACTTATGGGAGCTTTAAAGAGAGTTGTTTCTTAATATGCCAGTGATTAACAAGTAGGTGTAGCTCTTTCTATCCATATGACGAAAATAGTGATGTCATCATGGGTTAGTAACGACACAGGACACGGTCACCAAAGGCAGGTCTGTTTATTCCCTTATCAAAGTTGAGTTGTAGCTATGTTAAAAGGGCAGAGATTATATGGCTCATTCATCGAATCACTAATGATGAAGTTCTACGTTGATAATTGAAGAAATACAGTTATAGGAAGGGTATGTGCTTCTTAAACAGCCAGCTGCTAGAAATCTCTTTTCAATGATGATACTTCAATCAGTCTTTTCACAGAGAAGTTTTTCAGGCATTTAAAATGGCTTGGCTCATAAATGATGTATGGATGAGAGTTCTAAGTTAATGAAAGTATATCTCATTCCCCTTTTTCTCACCTGGTGGAAGCATGTAACATAAGGACATCCAGGAAGCATGAACACCGCTGGCATCTGGTTTACACTTCTTCCATCAGCTCCAATAATTAAAGTCATTAGCCCATGTCAGGGAACGGTAGTGTGTTTGAGTTTCTGCACATTAGACATTCACACTTATATTTATACACACACTGCCTTTATTTACCATTTAGCCTTCTAAATAAAAGAAGAATTTGTGGTTATTTTGGTTTTATTAGGAACCTTTAAAGTGAAGAGAGCCTTCATTCTCTTCCTCCAGCTTATGAGGAGTCAGAGATTCTTGGTGGTCTTGTGACAAGGATGGGAGCTTCACCTTAGGAAGGTTACAGTAAGCCATTGCACTTACCGCAAGAAGTTGCTAAGCACTTGCACGTGAAGTGAAGGGGTTGCACTCCGGCTGTTTGAGTTATGCAGCCAATGGCAAACCTCTCTGCAGGCCGTAGTACTTGGCTCTTTTTTATGAATATACAATAACTGAAAGGAAAAAAATGTAGTGTTGAGATCTTTTAGTCCAACATAGGCAACTCCTAATTCCTTATACTGATCAAAGTAATATAATTCAGCATCCTACCGAAACAACCAAGGCCTTTTTGTTCCCATTGTGTGCCAGGTAGTGAGGTTAACCCTGCACTCTCAGGGGGCTTAGGGAGGCAGGCACATAGATCATCCCAGGCAGTTAAGTGACCATGTGGCATTCCTAGGCAAAGTGCAGTGAACCTTCAAGGCAGCCTGGGGGAGCCTGTGAGGCTTTATGAAAGAAACAGTGTTTGCCATGGGTGTAATTAGTAAGTAGGAGCTTGCAAGGAGGAAGGGAAAGCCTGAACAGAATGGACAGTATCCAAAGTCAATATCTGCTGCTACAGTAATAAGTAGTACTAGGGTGAATGGGAAAGTATAATAGGAAGTGAGTCAGAACAGATAAATGAGGCTGACTCATGAAGGTCTGCAGAAGCCATTCAGAATAATACAGGTTTTATTCTCTAGGGTAGGATTTGTCCAAATATGTTTTTCAGAACACAGTTCTTCCCTGTGTTAATAGGTGTAATGGGTGAAAACCATTGCAAGTTTCAGTTGTTTAGAAAATGCAAGATTAATGGTAATAAATAAATGGTTAAAAACAAATGAATTGAAAAGGTTATCAGACTATCTAAGATGTTGGAATCCATTGTGAATACCCAGGGTAGCTGCAAACAGCATTTCCTAACAAGCGCTCTTTTAAGAGACCATGCCATAGGACTTGTGTCTTCTCATGGGACTGATTTTGTGAGGTATTGTCATGGGGGAAGTGAAACCATGGAAGGATTTAAAACAAGGAAGTGACATGGTTAGCTCAACCTGCCCAACCAATCTCTTTGGCCCCCGTGGTCAGGATAGACATGGCTGTGGATTAAAAGGATTGGTCTAAGATTAACAAGAAGACTATTGTCATCCTGATGCTACACGATGACAGACAGAACTGGGCAGCAAAGAAGATAGAGGAGGGGCTGAGAACCTTGAGTGGTATCCAGTCGAGTTGATGCTGCCTGGTAGCTAATTTTATGTGAAGACAGGAGAGAGAGCTCTATGACAACACCCAGGCTCACAACACTGGCGATGCTGTAAATACTGATACCAGTGACCATGGGAGAGGACACGGGAATCAAACTAAGTCTGGAAGGGAGTGAACAAATTTTACTTAGAGGATATTGAGTTTCAAGTTTCTATGCCATGGCCAAATAATATAAAATTGACAACTAGGTTGATGAGTCTACAGTCCAGGAACTGACCTGAATCTTAATCATTATCCATGGCTGATGAGACACGCATAAGTAAAATTGAAAAAGAAATTATGTCTGTGATTAGCAGGAGGTGGAGGCCAAGAGCAATGCCTTCATTGGCAGGCGAACCAGAAGAACAAGTAGAGGAGGTACCCAGAGTGGAAGAAGAGAACAATGTTTCAGACCTAAGACAGCAGAGTTTCTAATGCCGCTCCTGTTTTTTTGTTTTTGTTTTTTTTTTTAAACATTTATTTATTTATTTATTTATTATGTATACAGTATTTGCTCTACATATATGCCTGGGCAGCAGATCTCAATGTAGATGGCTGTGAGCCACCATGTGGTTGCTGGGAATTGAACTCAGGACCTCTGGAAGAACAGCCAGTGCTCTTAACCTCTGAGCCACCTCTCCAGCCCCTGCTACTGTTTTTAAAGCTTTGTTTTGTTTTAGCAGCACATTTTATGTTTGTCTCGGGCTAATATGAACATTAGCTCTCACTCCCGATCACACTGTGACAGACCTGCTAAGGAAAGTCTTCCAGGTCTACATCATGGAGGAAAATTGGTTGTAACATGTAAGTTCGATAATTGCACCCAGGCAGAACAAAATTGATTTTACTATTATTATGGCAAAGTAAAGAAGAGAGACCTACTCCACCTGATTCCTACTGTGGACGTCTGCCCTGAGGATTTAAAGAGCAGGGCAGGAAGAGTGGCTGGCATAACTCTGCATCATTTGGATCCATTCTTTGTAATTCCCTTGCTGTGTTCTTTCTGCCTCTGTATCCTCTCCTCTCCTGTCCTTCCCAGGACAGGCATTAAATCCCAACTGCACCAAGACTTAGTTTCTAAGGAACCTCTAATCCCAGGAAACTGCACCAGTGTGAGAAAATAGCTACATCTAAAAGTGGAAAATACAATAATCCAAAATACCGAAAGAGCAGGATGAGAAATGGGTGGTCTCTATTTGACAAGGAAGATCTGTGCTGGCTTTCCAGAGGAGTAGATTCCTGAGAAATCCTCTGCCAGAAACAGCTTTGGCTCCAGGAGAAAGCAGCCCCACACTTTCTCCTTGGTACATAGACTCAATGTGACTAGTCACTGTCCCCTGCAAAAGAGATGGTGGAAATCAGGAGGGATTTGAGAGATGGAACTTTTGAATACAGGATGGGAGAACAGAATTACTATTGTGTGAGCTGCTGTCTGAAGAGGGAGGGAGTGACCAGTCTTGAGCAGACCAACAATGCACACCAAGAGAGAAAGAGACAAAATTTGCCTTGTTCGTGTTTTGTTTTGTTTTCCTGTTGGGTGGGTTCTCAACCCCATCTATCTCAGTCCTCTGTCCTCCTTGGTAAGGATGAGGCTTAGGTTTAGGTAATGTAATTGATGACCTAATCAAAGGTCAACTCCCTTGTGGTAAAGCTTACAGATTCTTTGTTGTTGTTTCAAATGGTGCTTTTATGGCTTCATCAGCATTGCTTCCTTTGGCTCAGTGCTCCTTGGGTGTGCTCACCTTTCCTCCTCCTCCTGGCCTCTTGCTTGAGCCTCTCCACTCAGAGGACTAGTGACTACTAGCTGCCATTCCTCTTAACCTCACTCACCTTTCTAAGCATGTTGGTTTACGTTGTTCTCACCTTGGTTATCCTCCATGCTTTGTCCTTGGGAGTGACATTTTGTAAGTACCATCATTATTATTAGGAAGGCTCCTCTGGTTTCTTTTCTGGAATATTGAATTCTGTGGACATGCATAATGCCTGATCCTTTCTTCTTCTTCTTTTTCCCTATTTCTCATAAACTTGCCCTGTGGTAGAGGGAACAGTAAGGAGATGAGAAGGGGTCTCAAGGAATATGCATATTTTGAGCTCTCTTTGGCAGCAGTGCCTGCTCTGGAAGCTTCTTCCTTTTTAATAATTCTGCAGAACTGTTTCAAGTGTCCATAAATCTCCATGGATATTTGACGGCTGTAAACCCTATTCACCCCTATAATTTAAGTACACAAATACTTGGGCTTGAAATTCAAGGAGTTCAGAGCCTATCCATTGCCCATCATCTCTGTATCTCATTGGTTCACAATCCTGAACTGGAGGTAGGGGTTGCAAGAAGCCTCCAAAGACAAGTATGTGCTTTATACTAGGGAACAACAAGAAAGTATCATGTCCACTGGTGCTCCCAGACTCACAGTTGAGGTCAAGCTCCCTAAGATCCCAACCTTGGGGGTGTGGGAGCATTTGCACCTGACCTGCTTCCCTGACCCTAGGAGTGCTGTTCAGCATCGAGGTCACCTCTACCTACTTTGCTGTTCGGAATTACTGGCGAGGATTCTTTGCAGCCACATTCAGTGCCTTTGTGTTCCGTGTCCTGGCAGTGTGGAACAAGGATGCTGGTAAAAGGGGTGGACTCGGGGAAGGTGGTGTGAAGTAGGGGTGGTGGTGCAGTGGCAGAAAGCGTTACTCTGGAGCACTTCAGAAAAGGAATGGATGGCGTTTGGGAAGTAAGATCAAGGCTCAGGGAATAGGGCGGAATTAGATCTTGGCACGGAGAGTATAACCATGGCGAGATGATAGTAGGAAAAGGGAAAGTCAATGGAAGAGAAGAGATTGGGATTGAAGGAAGGGAAGACAGCTTGACACGACATCTCTTCCTCTACCTGTGGCTTTCTGTGAGCTCCACCCTAACGCTGCTTTTTCATCTTACAGTCACTATTACCGCTCTATTCAGAACTAATTTCCGAATGGATTTCCCCTTTGACCTGAAGGAACTCCCAGCGTTTGCTGTCATTGGGTCAGTGGGAGCACTCTTTCTACGTGTGGGCAGCAGGGACTAGGGTGTGGATGTGGAGTGGGAGGGTCTGGTGCCAGGAAGAAGCTTCAGAGAGCATAAGTAAAAGCGTGAATTAACTGTGAGGCCGCTGAGTAGAAAGAGAAGAGGGAGGCTGCTTGTTTGCTTCCCTGCCGTGTCTGGGTCAGCCTTCCAGCCCAGTAACTTGCACCCTCAGGATTTGCTGCGGGTTCTTGGGAGCAGTTTTCGTTTATCTGCATCGCCAAGTCATGCTCGGTGTCCGAAAGCACAAGGCTCTCAGCCAGTTTCTTGCTAAGCAGTGAGTCATTGCCCTGCCCTTGCCCTTCCCACTTACCTTCTGATTACCCCCAGCAGTTCCTCCTGTAGGTGAGAGCCTTTAGGTGGAGTTGCTGTGTGCAGCTATGGGAAGCTCTGGTACTATGGGTAGTGGCTAGCTGTACAGGCTCTTCCCACGTGATCACTTTCTTGGCAAAGAATTCGCTTTACTGAAAGAATAGAGGACTATGGGAAACAACAGCTTAGAAGCTGAGCGTGGGTGCATTTGAACTGGCTAAGGCAGGGGCACAGGGTCAACTCTGTTTCTTTTTCAGCCGCCTGCTCTATCCTGGAATTGTTACCTTTGTCATCGCCTCACTCACCTTTCCACCAGGAATGGGTCAATTCATGGCTGGAGAGGTCAGCTTTAGGGGCACCCGAGAGAGAGCAGGGGGTTAGCTCATGTCTATGGCTATGTCTCTAAGCCAAGGGTGGGGTAACTGCTCAGACTTGGAGCTTACATAATTTTGCCCAAGGGTAGATTTTCTCTCAGAGAAAAGAATGAAGAGTCCTGGACTAACGAGGCTGGAGAGCTCGTTAACACAGGAGGTACAGTTCATCCTTGGAAAACCTGCCTCCTCTGCTTTGTCCCTCACAGCTGATGCCCCGTGAAGCTATCAGTACCCTGTTTGACAACAACACATGGGTAAAGCACGTAGGTGACCCCAAAAGCCTGGGCCAGTCAGCAGTGTGGATTCACCCCCAGGTCAACGTGGTCATCATCATCCTTCTCTTCTTCGTCATGAAGGTATTCTACCCCATCTCAGCCCCTCTAAGCTTCTATTTGTGTTGTGTAGAGGAGCCCAGGCCTTGTATATGAAGGATAGAACTTCATGTCATCTGTGTCCAACCTAGACAGAAATGATGAAGAAATCGTAACGTAAGTTGCCCGTCTATCAAAATGAACCAGAATGTAGCTTAATTACACCACTCACGTCTACTGATTGATGTTTGCATTAATTTTAATAACTTATAATAGTTGCACTTGTTATCTTTCAAGGCATCAGAGGAGTCAAAGTCGAGAAAGACAGAGTTTAGCAATATAGATAACTGTGTAAAAACCCCAGACCAATTAGCTAAATCCCTCCCACGTGTTAGATAATTAGGTATTTAATCTCCATGGATCTTTTATTCACTTTCAGTTGATTTGCACGCAAATCTCTTGCATCCCTTTTCTAGAAATTTGAAGGTGATGAAATACCAAATCAACCTTATTAATGACTATAAATAATTTTTACAAATGTAATTATTCTCCACTCAGGCAGTGAGAGTATGAGGGCTTTTTCTAGGAGAGCAATTTTTCCTAACTTTAATTGGGAAATAAAAGCTGATTTACATTTACATCCTTCCGTTTTCAGATCTGTTCATCATAAATTATAAATGTCAAGGCTTCACATTACTACCTCGTACAAAGGTTTTTTTCCCCCAAACCTCGTTGTGACACCTATATAGTTGATGATTGCCTGAAGTTTCTTTCTGGTGGTTTCTCCTTTACGAATAGCATACCTTAAGTAAGCAACCCAGTATTTCCTCTGTGTGTTGGGGTTCTCATAGGTATCTCTGTCCAGCCTAGACTCTCATGGTTTCCAATACCTTGATCTTACTTATAATACTTTTATGATTCTGTATTGTACAAAAATAAGAATCACTACATTATATTGTTATTGTTCTTATAATACAGCAATTGTCACTTAGTCAAAAAATGTTACGATACACCATGTGCCAAGTACATAGTTCTTGGTCATCAGCTTTTGGCCAATTTTACATTTCCTTGTTTGCTGCTGCTACTTGTTAATGCACTTTTCAGTGATATTATTATTAAAGGTGCCAGCCACTTTGCATACCAGGTCTCAGGTCTCAAGCTTAGGCTCCCAGGGTTTGCTGTGGATTTTTTCTTCCCCAACTCACTCACTGAACATGAACTAACTGAATCCATATTTTGGATACTTTATTTATTTTACCCTTTCTGTTTCTTCTTTCAAAATGCATGCTAATTTTTCATGAAGATATTCCAAGAATCTTGCTAAGGATTCGATGTCTAGACTTTCATTTATAATTCTCATCTTCTTTAATTTGTAAGTTCTGGCTTTCTATACTGGCTAAGCTTACTTTATGGGGAAATAAAGTAAGGTCTTATTTTGTAACCCAGGCTAGCCTTGAACTTTTCCTCTCCAGCTGAGATTTGAATTGACTGTTGAGTCTATAATCCTGTATACAGTAACCCAGTCCATGCTTCGGCAGTATTTCAGAGTCCGTTTTCCAGTGATGGTCTAAGCTGTGTGGTACCTTTGAGGTCCTGTAGACTGTTAAAATGTCAAGAGTTTGAAAAGTTTTCTAAAAATAAAATAGTTTTTAACATTACTCTTTACCTTATCCACATCCCCAGATTTCCAGTTACATATCTTCACAAAGTCAAGCTTATTTTCAGAACTCCACTTGGATGATATGGAAGGACTCATCTGTATCTCACTATAATTAACTTCTCACTGAGTTATATCCTAGAGAACATTCATATTGTAAGTGTATAAGAAAAAGAAACACATTCTGGGCTATATTTCAAGCCCAACAGTTTGTAAAAAGGTCTATAATGTTCTTTAATATTTCTAATTACAAAAGTATTCCTTGTTGAAAGTTCAGTTTTACCAGTCACTGCTTTCCGGCATTTTCATTTGCCTAGTCATTGGACTCACAACAATATTCTTATTCTTTTTTTAATGTGAAAAATAGAACATGTAACCACGTTAAAATATAAAAGTACTTATGTCCATCTGGTTTTTTTTGTTATTCTAATTAAATATCCGAGGTAGTCTACCTTATAAGGCAAAGAGTAATTTTGCCTCACAGCTCTTGACATCTAAGGTCACAGGGTCACAGCAGTGATGATGCTCCAGCTAACAGAATCCTAAAGTCTCATGTTCGTCACACAGCAAGCAGTGAGAAGCATCTGTCTGTCCTTGCTCCTCAGGAATCTGCCAGGAAGCCATCACTGATGTCTCACCCCAGTGTCTTATGTAATCCTTACAAATCTCAAAGCCTCCATCCACTTCTAAGTACCATAGCTGGATTAGGTCCTCACCCTCTTGATATCTCACAACAGAGATGAAATTTCAGGTGGAAGCCTGTGAGACATTCGTACTGTGTTCAGTACAAAGCAGGGACTAGTACAACTTTTCTGCAATTGGATTTGAAATCTAGTACATATGTCCTTCTGGCAAAGTCAGTGAGGGTGGTCACATTCTCGGGTCAGCTATATAGTACAGGATAACTATACTACAACCAATGCACCAAAAGGAACAGGAACATAGACTTTGTTGCCTGTTAGTGAGACACTTTGCCCTAGTGGTGCTGCCATGTAGGGCCCCAGTACATTAGGAAACTCTTAGCCCTCATATGATTGCTGGCAGTTGGGACTGATATGTAGGGACACCCCACTCGAGAGGAGTAGGCTAGGAAGAAGAGGGGGTAGAGGGTAGGATCAGGAGAGGTGAAAAGAGGGCACTGTGATGGAGATGTAACTTGAAGTAATAAATAAACACACACACACACACACACACACACACAAAACAAAAAAAAGAGAGCTAGCTTTAAAACACAAAAGAAAAAATAAAACAAAAATTTAAGTATATCTTAAAAAATATTGGTAAAAAGAGCATTCTACTTCCCCAACTTTCCTAATTTCAAGGTGTGCAAAGTATCATCATGTTGTACATCAAAAGGTTTTCCATGAACATAATTCTAACATCTACACTCCTTTTAAATAAGGCTAACACCATTGCCTGGTATTTTTAAGTTTTGGCATACCCTGAGGCTCTGTGGGAGTCTTTTTGCCTGATTTTCATATTATTTCTTCTTGTTATGGGTCTAAATATAATGAAATCAGTGATAACAGGTTTCTAGTTTCTAAGTTCTTTAAAACTGAGTCTTTAAAATCTTAGAAGTTACTCATGTACCACATCACTTTTTTTTTCCTTCATGTGCCAATAGCTAAAAACGTTTGCTAATCTCAGGCACCCCACTTTGTTTCATGGGAGTTGATAACTTCAAAACCCCTTGGTCTTGGTCTAGTTGTTAAACTTATCTGGGAAGATAATCCTCTTTACCCTCCAAAATTAGACCTATCCATCTCCCATCATCTGTATCATTGGAGCTCTCAGATAATCTGAGCCTACAAAATTCCTTGACTCCCATGTACTTGTTCCAAAGAGTACGTAAAAGTACAGGATTCTTGATGTGTTCAATGGCATAACTTGAGAAGCTTAAGCAACAAGTACATGGAATCCTGCCTCCAGATTGTCTGATATGGTCGCCTCCAGAGGCATCTGGGCAACAAGTTCTCTGGATGAACCTTGCTTTGGAATGTTTTAGTGACTGTTAAGCTTTGATGAACCT
Organism: Lophiomys imhausi; assembly: GCA_907164525.1. NCBI lineage: Eukaryota > Metazoa > Chordata > Mammalia > Rodentia > Muridae > Lophiomys > Lophiomys imhausi. The sequence goes on along the minus strand of CAJQZJ010032268.1, from coordinate 2,803,986 downwards.
TTACTGTTCTGCATGAATATCACTCCATACATGTATTGTCTTTCTTTATTTCCGACCTATATTTATGGAGCTCTGTAGTACTGCAGAGGAGATAGAAGTAAGGAGGCGCAGCCTCTCCCTCAAGAAGTCATCACTCTGCATTTTCTCCATTTTGTACACTTAACATGCAGTTCTCACCCATCTTGATTATCATACTCTGACACGAAGTACATATTTTGCTTCATCTCACACTTCTGAAGTAAAGTTCTCTCTGACTCTTCATCATTGCCTCTTGGATTCAGCCTTGGCTTAAAGGAATGCTTCCTAATGTTCATAAAATTAAGAAATTTATTTTTCATTAGTGTATTATACACATGATTCAAGGAATTTCAAATACTTTAAGCTTAATAGCTTGGTAGACTTTGAGCTGTTTTCATCATGTACCTAATTAGTTTGGAATCCTTTTCTAAGATTTATTAACTTACATCAGAAGTACTTTCAAAGCTATGTCTCATACTTTCATTTTTTCTTTAGGCATTTAATGCTCAGCCATTATTCCTATTCTGATCTATTTCCCAATTTGTCTGCATTCTTTGCCTCAGAATGTACCTACTGCTTTTGCTATAATTGTCCCAATTTCTGTTGGAATAGTGCCTTGCAAAATTGACCTTGGATATCTTTTCTGTTATATTGAAAGACTAATCCGGTTCTCAGTTTGCCCTTGTGATACAGCCAAGACAGATCAATGGGTTTTTTTTTTCCCAGTACTGGGGATTGAACACAGGGCCTCACCAATTCTAAGAATACACTCTATCACTGTATGTCCCCAGGATCCAGTTATAATTTTGATCCTTCTTTTAAGGTAGTTTGATATCAAAGACAAAGGCTCAAGAAGAGCAGTCCTCTCTTCAGGTTCCCTGTGAGACTTACTTTCTGTGTGGCTTTGTAAATGGTCAAATCAAAGCTAAATTAATCAGTAGACTTTAAGGTATCTGCTGGATTGATCTGGGGCCCTGTTACAGAAATATAACCTGAGCATGAAAAAGCATCTTCCAGCTTAGTGTCTCAGACTGCTGCAGAGACGAGAGCTTCCTGGGCTGGCTGAGTTCACTAGGTGAGGGTCTTTTTGGAACAGTGAAAGAGGCATCCTCTGGTGCTTCCTTGTTCTAGATTGCCAAAAGGAAACTATAGTCATTCAAAGTTGGAAGTGTTAGTGTTAGCCATCTGGAGGAACTTTCTTATCCTGATGTCTTTGTTGATCTCTCAGCCTGAATGCTCCAAGTTTTCAGGCTCTGGAGAATGGTGACAGACAAAAGGCTTCCAAAGGGGTTGGCTATCCTAGGATATTTCTGTTATGCCCTTGAAGCAGAAAGGAGGGGTGGTGAAGAGCAAGGGGACATGGGGTATTTTCAGGAAGAATACTCTAATGTTTCCTTTTTGACCGTAGTTTTGGATGTCCATTGTGGCCACCACTATGCCCATACCCTGCGGAGGCTTCATGCCTGTTTTTGTGCTAGGTAAGGGTTGATGACATCATACTCCTAGCTATAATCTGGGTGGTTGGTGGGAAAGCAAGGAAAAACCTAGGATGTTGGAAGTTTGTACTCTTAATGCCAAAGTATAGATTATGCTGAAAACAGAGACATAGAAAATTTATCCTAATATTTTTCTTCTTTATCTTCCCTCTAGGAGCTGCATTTGGAAGGCTGGTAGGAGAGATCATGGCCATGCTTTTCCCTGAGGGCATCTTATTTGATGACATCATCTATAAGATCTTACCTGGGGGCTATGCAGTAATTGGTGAGACATACTCCTAACCTCTGTAACCAGATATTGAATACCCCAAATCCCTATAATCAAAGTCTACTAATACATCTTCTTTCAATGTACAGCAATTTCATTTAAATACAACATTATTTAATTCAAGTTTTGTGCCTCTCACTGTTTCTTTTTTGTAAGCCTTAGTTCCCTCCTGTGGAAAATAGACATAGGAATCAAATAAGAAAATAAGAAGGGGCACCCTTCATTGTCTTTACATGTTTAGTAGGCTCTTTCTTTCCTGATAATCATGGAACCATTAATTCAGGTGATAGGCCCAGTCCATCCAAGTTGAGCTGTGATAATGTTAATGGAGACTAAGAAGACAGGAGTAAGAGCTGAGAAACATGAGCCCTAGACTTCTAAAATGACTTCTGAGGTACACCTATGTATGACATTCTACTGCCTGATCCTAGTCCATTTATAAAAGCTTCCTTTATCAATAGGAATCTTCTGTTCTCTTCATGCCTCTCAAGTATCTCTCAACTTCCATCGTGTACATTTCCCAGTGTACACATGCTATGTCGTTATGTTCTGAATTATGCTCTGCATCACCTACTAGGACCACATATCTCAATATTAAATTTTCATGATCTTTCATTGTTATATTTTCACATAAGCCTTCATCTATATTTTCCCACCGGATATTCTATCATTTTATTAGTTTTAGAGGGTTTTGTTGTTGTTTTGTTTTGAGACAGGGTCTCTATACACATCCCTGGCTGTCCTGAACCTCACTATGTAAACCAGGTTGGCCCTTTTTCCTTATATCTGAGTAAGAAATACAGTTAAAATGTGAGTAACTATTGAATTGATAAGAAAACAACTTAAACATATGTAAGATTGATTCTACCTTTGGTGAGCTTATAGAATCACAGTGATTTAGATCTGTAAGACTTTTAGGAGTTGTTTAGTGACCTTTTCCCTCTGTGAATGAGAGCATGGAATATCAGGGAAGTAAGGTTCGTTCACATAGTAGACACAGAATCAGGATCTGTGGGTCCTGATCAACGGAGGCGTCATTGCTCTATGTCCACAGCATGCTTCTTGAATTTTCATGCTATTCATCTATTAACTATTGACTTTGACACCTGAGTTTGAAAGTAAGATACCATTTTTGGATTTTTAAATGTTCAGTTAAAAAGCAAAGAATAGCCGGGCAGTGGTGGCGCACGCCTTTAATCCCAGCACTTGGGAGGCAGAGGCAGGCGGATCTTTGTGAGTTCGAGGCCAGCCTGGTCTACAAAGCGAGTCCAGGACAGCCAGAGATATTCAGAGAAACCCTGTCTCGAAAAACCAAAAAAAAAAAAAAAAAAAAGCAAAGAATGAATAAGATACCACTCTGTTCACATTATAAATGAAAGCCTCTGCATGGACACAGATTTTGTGACTTACTGAATGTTATATATGTTAGATCAAAAGGATAATTTTCAATCGGGCACCATTCTAGCCTCTACACTTGAAAAGTAGTAGTCCTGGGATTGTTGACACTGACCAAGGTCCTGTATCCTATTCTTTGCCATTCTCATTGTGCCCTCATGTATTCCCCATGCCAAGAAGGACAGCTCTAACCCATTAATACATTCCTGTCATTCCAGGAGCAGCAGCTTTGACAGGGGCTGTCTCCCACACAGTCTCCACAGCTGTGATTTGCTTCGAATTAACTGGTCAGATTGCTCACATCCTGCCCATGATGGTGGCTGTTATCTTGGCCAACATGGTGGCTCAGAGTCTGCAGCCCTCCCTCTACGACAGCATCATCCAGGTCAAGAAGCTGCCCTATTTGCCAGACCTTGGTTGGAACCAGCTCAGGTCAGGGCTACTGGCTGGAATTAGCTTTGATATGATGGGATGTGGGAGGTCCTGAGGTGGGCAGTGAGGCTAATCAGTGTTGGGAATCTCTGGGGGTTTTATTACTATTATTTTCATGTTTCCACATACTTAATAAATACTATGAGTGGAATACTGCATGGCCGACCTTGTGAGAAGAAGTCAGGGCCAGCATAGCCTATAGTGGGCTAACCCGGGATGCTTTCTTCCTCCTTAGCAAATTCACAATCTTTGTTGAGGACATCATGGTACGTGATGTGAAGTTTGTTTCAGCGTCTTGCACATACGGGGAATTGAGAAACCTACTCCAGACGACCACAGTCAAGACTTTACCACTGGTCGATTCCAATGGTAAGTGGGAAGTAAGGAAGCCACCTGACTAGCCAGCTGGTGGCCAAGAGCACCAGTGTCACATTAGTTACTTTCTAACACTAATATTAAAGCACCTAATGTAGACAGAGTAAGGGAAGTAATGTTTATTTAGCTCATGGTTTCAAGGACTTCAGTCTATTATGGTAGAGACGGAACAGTGGAACAGAGCAACACACATCATGACACACCAAGATGCTCAAGAAAAGGATGCTAGTGCTCAGTTGTCTCACCCCCCCCCTTTTTTTTCTTTCTATTTTTTCTGGGATGCAACTTCGCAAGGTCATGCTACCTATATTCAGAGTGGATCTTCCCCACTTACTTAATCTCTAGAAATTTCCCCATAGACACACCCAGAGGTGTGCCTCATCAGTCTTCTGGGTGATTCAGAATCCAGGTAGGCTGACAATAAGATTCATCTTCACAAGTATAGGCTTAAACTCAGAGCTATCCAGCTACTAAGAGAAACGCAATTTATACTTATCGAGGAACGTGCTCTGCCTTCAGGAAGTGAAAAAACACAGCCATAACAGAGGCACACAAAGGCAATTAAAATCCAATCAAGGAAATATGGGCAATTCTTACTATTCATGGCAGCCCTGAGTTTTAAAGTCTTCCTGAGCTTGGAATTAGTGAACGGTTTGCAGAACAATGTTCTAAGGGGAAATACAGAGCTAAGTGTCTTAACCCTGGTCACAGTATTTTTGCCAAGTAATCAAAACATAGACATGTTTTATGTGTGTTTCTGTTTTTAGACACCTTATTTAATAGATTTTTTTTTTCATTCATTAATTCTGAACTCATGGCCAACAGCACTATAATCCTACCCAGATGAAACTCACCTAATGTATTTTCTCAATAAGGCAAATTATAGCCTTTCCTTCTTATGCTTAGAAACAGTAGACAGCAGCATGTCAGCAGCACATCTGGGGACATTTTGAAGAGCAAAATCACTGCACAAAGCACAGAGATTCAAGAAACAATGTGGCATTAGCTAGACTGCTAACAGAACACTTGTTTACTGGGGCTGAAATGAGAAGGCTGAGTGCTGTTTGTTCAACCTCAGCTGGGAACATGAGATTCAGGCAGTTTACGTTGTTGTCACTCTGTGCATGTCTGAATTATAGCCAGTGTCTCTAGTACTGGAATCAGGTTAGCTAGTATCACAAATACAGACTTCATAAACAATGTGGGTCACCTATAAATCTTGGGCCCCCTCCTACTTAACTAAATGCTGTCATTGCTTTAATAGCCATCTAAGGAAGAGTGGAGGGGTAAATGGCTTTTGTAAATGTTGATTTCACATTTCCTTAGATTCACCGTTCTTCCTGCCCACCACTGCCAGTTCACTCTGGTGTGTGTCCCTTCTTACTGTAGTTTGTCTTTCTCATTAGATTGGGTGGTCTTTGAGTGTAGAGACCATAATGTCTGTATTCTTAGAGTTCTAAGTATTAACTGAACATTCAGTACTCACTTCTCTGGTCTGTGAATTAGAAGATAGACATGGAGAACTATCTGGAGCCAGAAGTAATATTACTTTTGGCTTCAGGTATTCAGAGTATCCAAATTCCTCAAACTATGTTAGTTCTTAGTGCCATGATACAAAGATGTAACGTATGAGGTGTACCTAAGATCTAAGTGCCCTTGATGTAGTGCTGTGGTAGTTAACTTACTGGAAATGTTCAGCACTGTAGCAACATTTCTATAATCACATAAGAGATTTTGTGGAAAGGGAGCATTTTGCTTATATCCTATCAGGGCCCAGGCACTTTAAGTGATGAAACTTCTTCTGGGACAGAGGGCCCGATGCTAATGTTGCTCATAGATTTCTTTTAGGGTGTGATTGAGTCTCAGACTGTTACAACTGTCTCTTGAGCTTAATTACATTTGGGTAGGGTTGATTGGCCTATTTAAATAGACAGTTTATATATTTGCAAATATTATATCAGGACAACCAGCGTTCAGATAAGTACAGATTAGCACCAATTACTGAACTGCCAGTTGGGTCTACAAGTGCTAACTAAATGTGTGAAATTAAAGGCATCAAGGGAGGCCACCCTGGAGGAGCTTAAGATGGGTTTTTAGTAAGAAAAGGTAAGAACTGGAGCAAGAAAAGGCTCTGAGCTCCTACTGCTCCTGACCTGCTAGCCGTGGAAGTGTGGAGCAGACCCTCAGGGAAGCATGGTTGTCCCCTAGATTCAATGATCCTGCTGGGCTCTGTGGAGCGCTCAGAACTGCAGTCCCTACTGCAGCGCCACCTGTGTGCTGAGCGGAGGTTGAAGGCTGCCCAGGACATGGCTCGAAAGTTATCAGAGCTGCCCTATAATGGCAAGGCACAGCTGGCTGGCGAGTGGCACCCTGGAGGTCGACCTGAGTCCTTTGCTTTTGTAGATGAGGATGAAGATGAGGACCTCTCCAGGAAGACAGAGGTGACCAAGACAAAAGGGGAAGGGAGGCTGACAGAAGGGAAAATGTCAGTAGGCATCACCAGTGACATTGCCAGTGATGGCTGGGCTGGGCTAGGCTTTGCTATGAAGGAAAGGAGAAGGGAAACACTGACAAGTGGGAAAGTGACAATAAGGATCCAGTGCAAAAGAGATCAGTGCCACAGTGGTGTTTTAAGGGGGGTGGGGAAGGAATTCAGGAGGAGGGGAGGCAGGAGGTACTTAGATCTCCCAAGACACCTACTAGTAAAGCCAGCAAGGCATTATGTGATGTGGCCTATTCTCTGAGACTGACAATTTTTGCTGTTTTTTTTTTTTAGCTTCCACTGCCTCCTCCTCCTCCTCTTCCACTTCCCTCTTGTCCTATTGCTCCATCATACCAAGAAGAGCCTAATGGGCCACTGCCTAGCCACAAGCAGCCACCTGAAGCCCCAGACTCTGCAGGTAAAGACCTCTCAGCGTGTCTTGGGAGTTATGTTGGGCTCATCTTTACCAAACAGCTACTCTTGTAAGGAGATGTGAGGCTAGGCGATTTCAAGAGCTGAGTCTAATTGATTATTCCCCATAATGCTATCCTAGGGAGCTGGGACAGAAGTAGAAAAGAGGAATCCACTGAGGCACAGCATTGAAGAAGTGCAGTTCTGCCATGGCACAGTGTCAGGGGCCATTGGCAGTCCCTGGCCATTTCCCCCATCTTCTCACTATTCCTTTCAGGTCAAAGATCATCCATCTTCCAGCGCATGCTGCACTTCTTCCTGGGCAGAAGTCATTCCACAAAGAAGAAAGTAGCCCAGGTATGGATGTGTTTAGAGGAAGAAGGACAATCAGAAGTTTGTCTTCGAGAAATGAGAAACAAAATTCCTTAGTTAGAAGGGCAGAGGTCCCATAAAGGATGATGGTTTGAAAAGGTGGCTGCTTGGAACCTGCCCAGGAGAACATAGTTTCTGCTTCACTGAAAACTATGACTAGTCTGAGAAGAGAAGGTAAGAACTTGGCTCTGTGTCTTTCTTCCCTAGGATTCAACAGATTTAGTGGATAACATGTCACCTGAAGAGGTAAGAAAATCCACAGCCTGGAATGAATTGTCTCATCCAATGAAGGTATTGCTTTTTTTGTTTTGCTTTTGAGACAAGGTCTTACTGCAACCCTGACTGGCATGGAACTCAATGGCCTTAAACTCACAGATATCCATCTGTCTCTGCTTCCTGAATGCTAGAATTAAAGGTGTGTACCACCATTTCTTATTGTACCAAGAAGATTCAAAATTAGCTAGTCAATGAATATGGCTATTAAATGCCTGTTAGAAATAAAGTGCAGTGGTGGCTCACGCCTTTAATCCCAGCACTTGGGAGGCAGAGGCAGGCGGATCTTTGTGAGTTCGAGGCCAGCCTGGTCTACAAAGTGAGTCCAGGACAGCCAGGGCTACACAGAGAAACCCTGTCTCGAAAAACCAAAAAAAAAAAAAAAGTGCATCCAGGTACAAAAAGAAGACTGATTATATATATCTAGTGTATATCTTTCCCAAGACAGACATAGAGGAGACATTTTTGAGAATAAAGTCCAAAAAAAATAATGATTCAGAATATTTTGAGAAATGACAACCTTGAAAATACCAAGATGCTAATTTTGACCAAGATTATATTGAGCCAATACAGAAATTATAGAAAGAATTTTGTATGAAAAGAATTCACCTGCTGTCCCTGCTATAGTGTAAATCTCATATAGTGACAACTATGGCTTCTAACTGGTGTTGAACTTTTCATAAGACCGGGCAGCAACATCCTCTCCCCTTGGACAGAAGCTAGTTGAGTTGTATCTGGGATGTGGCCAGCACACAATCCGTAGAGTCTACCAATCACTACCTATGGAGCCCCTGGCAGACTTAGCATGGTGTGTCCCTACTTCATCCACAAAATGTAGATGGAGACAGAGTTGTTAAGAGGATTCAGTGAGCTAAGATGTGCACAGCAATTAGAATTATACCCAGCACAGATGAAGTTCTTGGCAAATATTCTCTGAAAATGTTGCTGCCACTGCTAGTGGGGAAAGGCAAAAACAAACAAACTGAGAAGACTTTGTATGATCTCAGGAGAAAACAAAAAATAAAAAACAAAACCAAAAACAGATCCTACCTAAGTCCCCTAGCCCCATCCTCTTTACAACATTTCAGATAAGTGTCCTCCTATGCAAAGAGCCAGTTAGGCTACACGTGAACCTTTAGTCAGGACCATAGGAGTTTAGAGGATATCTGGTGTGTCCAGAAATTTCAATGGGACTTAACATATGGAGGGAGCTTCACTGTGGACTCCATACTCAGTCCTAGGAGCAGGAGCTAGCTAACCTTTACTGGCATCCTCAGAAGGTTAGACAGAGTGCAGATTTGGACAAATAGACAGTTGAAGTGTGACATCACTTAGAAAGTTGGGCCCAGGACCATCCTGAATGCTGGAGAGAGTGGCTTATCTGACGTCTTGGGATTGTAGGTGTGTCAGTCAAGAGGATAGCTGGTTCTGCGCCTTAATGATTTGGTTAATGGACCAAAACACAAAACCAGCAAAACACAGACAGTTCAAGCCGACTATACACGGGCCAAGTGGCACAGGGAGTTTGCTCACATCAGGGGCAACTGCTGTCGTCCTAGATCTCCAACGGTTGGTATCACTTAACTCTTTCAGTGAGTGTTTGTCTCGTAGGCAGAGGAAAGGCAAGTGCCAATATAAGGCTGAGTGTAAACAATGCCATTTCTGAGAAGCAAAGACTCAAGATATGATAGGGATTATTAGACAGAAAAACATATCTGAGAGGAGTGTCAATAAGACACACAATGAAGGTTGGAAATAAATGTTTAGAGACCCAAGAGGACCCTGAAGAGTACAAGAAGGAGCTATGTTCTGGGAACCTGAAGGGGAAGGGCAGAATTTGAGGTCAGATAACAGAGAAGGAAGCTGTGACCCTCTGAGAAGAAAAAGAATGCCTATTGATCAACAGTGTCTGTGGTGGTTTCTGTAGGACAAAGCTGAGTTGAAGGGGTCTCTGTGATACTCTGTCAACAGATTGAGGCCTGGGAGCAGGAACAGCTGAGCCAGCCTGTGTGCTTTGATTGCTGTTGCATTGACCAGTCTCCTTTCCAGCTGGTGGAGCAGACAACCCTGCACAAGGCAAGCCCTTGCTAACTGCTCAGGGCTTTAGGGAGGGCAGAAGTGGGGACATGCTGACCTGTACTTTCCCCATCAGACTCACACACTCTTCTCACTTCTTGGCCTCCATCTTGCCTATGTGACCAGCATGGGGAAGCTCAGAGGTGTCTTGGCACTAGAAGAGGTAAGGATGAATAGGCCCCACTTGACCCGAGGGACGGAAGAAGGGACCAAGGACAAGGGGATATGATTGGGTGGGGAGCATATAGAACAGATGTCCCTCTAGAAGGGAGAGACTGCACGGCATGTTGTGGTCACAGTTCTATAGGTGACAACAGTTCTTCAGCCTAGAAGGGACCCCATGTGATCCTTTCCCATAGCCTGGCTTGGGGGTAGGCTTTAGGTGGAGGGGTGTAGGAATATGAGGGAGGTAAGAAGAAGCAGCACTAGGAGGAAAGGGGGTTGTTTTCTCAGGGAAGCTGGAGAGTATTGATATTCAGGAATAGCTTTGTCTTTATGTCTTCCCCTATGATTGCTGTCTGTCTGTCTCTGTTTCTCCCTTCTTACCACTGTTTACATTTCAGTTTCCTCCCATTTTTATCTATTTTTGTGGTGTCTCTCTCATTGTCTTCCATCTTCTTTCTCTTTCCCATTGTCTATCTCTTTACCTCTTCTCCCCAGCTACAGAAAGCTATTGAGGGCCACACCAAATCTGGAGTGCAGCTCAGCCCTCCTCTTGCCAGCTTCCGGAATACAACTTCAACTCGGAAGAGTCCTGGGGGGCCACCTCCTCCTGAAGAGGGTTGGAATCTGCCCGAGGGTGGAGATGGGGCTCCTGGAGCAGATGTGATGGTTCCTACCATACCAGAGACTCCACTACCACCACCATCTCCAGAGTTCTCTTCCTGCCTGGCCCCAGCTGGAGTGGATGATGAGCTGGAAGAACTGGAGATGGTGGGGAGCCCAGGGCCTGAGGAGGACCTGTCTGACATCTTACATGGCCCCAGCCTGCGGTCCACTGATGAGGAGGATGAGGATGAGCTGATCCTGTGAACAACACTCTCCAAGCTTTCTTCATAAAAACCATAGGGCCCATGCCAGAGAGTGGGCTTGTGTGTGATGGGGTGCCCTGAATTTGGGGAGGCCCCCACTTCATCTTGTTCCTATCCCCACTATGAAAGGTGACGGTGATGATCTTGAGAACTTGATCTTGGGCAGGGAAGAATTTGGATCCATCAGACCCTTCCAGGTTTCCAGGTGGGGCTCAAGACCCTGTGCTTAAAGGACCCCTGTGTTTTCCTGCTGTGCAGGTTCAGCCTCCATCACTTTTTAAACCCCCACAATTCCAGTGCTCTTCAGTTGCCATCCTGGATCTGCTTGTCTAGATTTTAGCTTCCACATGGAGTAGTAGGTGAGCAGAGGCCCAGATTGACTGACTCTCAAGTGTCACATTGGAAGGGAATGTGGGACAATATTGTCCTGTGGACTGACCACCCTACAATGTGCCCCCAAGCCTGCCAGCCATACTCTCTGTCTGCTCCCCACAATCTGTTCCTAGACCCCGTCATTGTTGCCACGGCCTGTTCCCAGGCCAGGCCCATTGTTATATGGCTGTAAAAGCAAACCCTTGTTTCCAGGGAACCAAGTGCAGCTCCATGGAAAAGAGGTCGATGGAGGCTCTGTGTAGAGAGGACGGTGTCATAGCCCAGTGTAGATGTCTCTCTCCTGCAGCAGAAAGCTCCGTTTCTTATCCCATGCTCTTTGCCTAGTTTCGTGTTACTCCCAGAACATGCATAGTCCCACTTGTCCACTGCAATGGCTGACTTAGCCCTCGAGAGTCAGCTCTGCCTTCGGGCCACTCTTACTGCAGCATCTCCCGAAGCACACTAGGGCTCTCATGCAGCAGTGGGTCATGCAGATTACAGTCCCTTATAACAGCTTCTTGGGCATAGAATTGGGGTGACCCTTAGGGTGGCAAGCTTTAATTTTCCCCACCCTTAGAAGACTCCCAATCTTTTTCCTTCCAAACCGGCAAGGACTTGATAGTTGTACTGCACAGAGTTAGCCTGGTCACTAGAAAGAGATCCCAGGTGTTCTGAGCATCCAGACACTCAGGTTCCATTCATGAGCTCTTGTCCTTCCCTCACTGTGTGCCTTTAGTCTGCAGTTGAGCCCTCAGACATTCTTCTTCTGCCCCTTCCCCTTTCCCAAGTCTCTTCTGTTCCCCCAAATAAGACACTCATAGTCAGAGGATACCACCACATTGTGTTTAGTGTCCTTGAACACAGCCTCTGGCCTTCTTCAGCACAGGTACCTCCCACCACCTCAGGCCGAGAAAGACACTGAGGCCTAAGTAGGAGGATTAGCAGGGGTCATCCAAGCCCATGCCCATGTGTATATAATCTATAATACTTATACATATATATATATTTATATAGAATTCTCTCTGTAATATATGTCATAGAATCCTTCCTGGGCCTGGGGTAAGAATTTCACATTAACAAAACATGCTAAGACTGACCATAAAAATGGGAATTTCTCAGACCTGGAAGACCGAGTGTGGGATATATAGCAGCAAGGGTAAGAACTCATCCTTCAAGGTTCCCTCCTTAACACAAGGAAAAGAAGGGGAAGTGTGTGAGCTGGGGGTGGGGGGTGGGAATGGAAGGGAAGGAATGGAAGGTTTGGATTTTCATTTAATAAAGTCAATTGAAAATGAAAGTGAACCCCCCCTAAAAAAAATCATTCAGCAAGAGCAGTTTCATTCACAAGAATAATTTTAAAAAGCCCTGCTCCCAGCTGCTGTAAAACGTGCTGCACAGCCTTTAACCCCAAAGAAAAGCAACCCTTCCCACCCACCCCTAACAGCCTCTTCCTGCACATGCCCCACCCCTCCCCTTAAAGTAGGCTAGAAGCAAACCCCCATGCACCCTGCCCCAGCACCAGAGAGGTGGTCCCTCCCTCCAAAAGAGTTCAAAATGGTCCTAGGCCAGCTCTTTGAGTCCTCTCTCTTCAGAGTGGTGTGGGCCTCCTGCCTCTGTGGCAATATGGCAGCATGCTGGGAAAACCAAGCCCCTGCTCAGGTTCCTTAAGGTCTTTTGTAGTCTTTCATTAGGGACCATTTGGCTTCCTTGAATTGTGGAAGGAGGAAAGAAATCTGCTTCAGTTTACTCTTCTACCTTTCCAGGGCCCTGAGCAAAAAGAACCCAGAATGAATGAACCTGCTCCCTGGACCTGATGTCTACCATCACCTGGGGAAGAATATGGGGCACTGAGATGAGACAAATGTGTTGATAGAGCAGGGAGACAAGGCAAAAGACCCTGGGACTAGGTTAGCTTGAACATGCAAATTCCCAGGAGGCTAGGCAGGAGACCAGGGGTTAGGGGCAGTTGCCAGAGTTGGCAGGCTAGCCCTTCCTAGTCCTAGAAATGAGGTCCTGTGATATGCTAAACTACAACACCCCAGCAAACACGGGGTATCTTCTCCCATTCAGGCAGCACTAGGTGAGCTAAGTGACTGGTCACCTACCCTGGTTCTCTAGGTTTAGTCCCATGTTTCCTACATTAACAGACCTCGGGATCCCACACTTCCCCACCCCCTGGAGGATGTGGGACACCTACTCTGGTTACACTCAGTGTATGAATGTGGTACAGGACGGCATCACAGATGAGCAGAATCACTCCAACATTGAGCCTCTGAGCCTCATCATTTCTGTGGGTAAGGGAGTAGTTTAGGACCCCTGACATTATAGTAGGACACAAGGCTTTGGAACTGGAGCCATGAACAGACAGGAGGAAGGTGAGAAAGAGGGTGACAAGCTTGGACATCTATCAAAACTCTGCCTGTGCCAAGGGCCCGATCACAGCTGCTGCAGCACCCTCATAATACTGCACTGACTTGCTGTTGCTCCCTGTCCCCATGGCTCCCTCCAAATCAAAGGGAAAAGGAGGTGTGAGTGGGCAAGTATATGTCTCACCACAACCAGTCCTGTAAGGAACACTGGATTGAGAACCCCTGGGAATAGCTAACAAGCAAAAGCAACCAGTGTCCACCATGGCCCTCAGCCACCAGCCCAGCCCAGCCAAGGCAGTGACAGCACCAGACTCCCACTCTACTCTGCTCAACCCTGAGTCCCCAAGAAGTTATAAAAATGTAGAAAAGGCAAAGAGAAAAGTGTAAACAGCTCCAGAGAATTAGGGGAAGGTAGAGGGAGGCTTGGCCCTCATGGTACCCCCACTGACAGGGACTCTACATCTTAGGTCAACAATTCAAGATGCTCACCCTCCCTAGGGCTGGGCACCAGATGGAAGAAGTAAGAAAAGGAAGCCAGAAATGGAGTGGCCAACCCCACTGGGCATTCTCCCAGATACTTAAGGTCCTTCTTCCAGCTATAGGACATTCAGTGGCTGTGTTTATTTTTTGTCTCATCGGTGACCCTCTTGACTCTGACTAGGCCTTTGGATAAAGAATCATACTGTGACCCCTGTCAATCCTAGCTACCACATCCGCCTCTTCCTTGGCTCCAGATCCCAAAAACCAAAGATTGCCAGAACTGGGCCCAGTGTCTATACTAAACACAGAAGGGCCCTTCAGGCCACTCTGCTATACCTGCCAAACCATGTCCAATAGCCCCTGAGGCCTGCTGCCCACCATGGAGATGCACCAGAACCATGGCCAGAGAAAACAGAAATCAGGAAAGCAAGAGTAAAATGAAGAAAGGAGGCATTCAAACAGCACAGCCAAGGCTCCTGGAAGACGAAATCGGGGGTGTAAGAACTGAGATTCAGTGTTCAGCATGATGGACCTAGGCATGGACTCAAGAGCCATAACCATGGCTCATCTCCCACCACCGTGCCACCTCATTGCCTGGGTCTCAGTTCCTGGAATGATGGTTTCTGAAGTGCAAGCTTAAATAAAACCCCTGCTGGTCCTTCACTTTCCAGGGCTGCTCATGGCAGGTAAGGGCTGGAAGCTCCTGGTTCCCTGCTGTCTTCTGCCCGGGTTTCATCTGTGCTGCTGGAGCTTGGGAGGGTATGGGTTGCAGCCATGCCCCTCAGGTCAGAGTGGGTAGGGAGAAGCTAGTTGTTGGCATCCCCATCCTCCTCATCAAAGGACTGTACACCTGAGGATGTGACATCAGACACTTTCCGACTGAGAGCAGTGGACACCTCCGGGTCCTCTCGTGGGGAAAGTGACTCCAGATCCCGGCATCCTGCATCCTCTTCCTCCTCGGGGGCCAGTGGTCTCTTCTCTTCCTCTACAGGTCCCCTGGCCAGGTCCACCCCACCAACCTCTGGTGCCCAGTCAGTGTCCACCCCCAACAATGGTGGAGGATCCTGAGCAGAGTATCCTGAAGCAGGTTGGGAAGGGCCCATGTCATGCAGGCTGGGCTGTGAGTCATCAAATGCAGGGCCAAGATAGGATCCTGTAGCTGGAGATGCAATAAGGGACTGATCACTTGCTTCCCAGGCATCTGATGACCCCAGACAGTACATCCCCTGTGACACATAGGAGTGAGGCCATCCATCCATGGGGGCTTGAGCTAGTGCATCTGTAAAGAAATTGAGCAAGGTTGGAAGGGGTCACATCACAGGCAGCAAGAGGAGCTCACAGAACTCCTACAGTTATGCGACAGGCGAGGGGACACTGGAGAACTGAGACAAATGGAAAAGTCCTAATGGAACAGAGAAGGGTAGAGGGAATCTTAATCATTGGGGAGTCTCTTAGACTTCAGGGTTTGACTCTAGAGCTATCTCTCACCCTGACTCTCCATCAGCTCCTGATAGTTGTCACTGTAGTTGCAGTCCAGTGGCTCCTGGGTAGAATTGACACTCATGTCCTCTCCATCCATGGAAGACCAGGCCATAAGTGTAGCCTCAGAAATAGCAAACTGTTCCATGACACCTATGAGAAGAAACTGAATTATCATAAGAGACCTCAAATAACCCTTAGACCAATGCAATGGAGAAACCCGTTGCAGCATGGTTCAGTGGAAGTAAAATATAAAACGTGTGAGATCATTTAAGAAAAGTAAACATTGGGCTGGAGAGATGGCTCAGCGGTTAAGAGCACTGGCTGCTCTTCCAGAGGTCATGAGTTCAATTCCCAGCAACCACATGGTGGCTCACAACCATCCATAATGAAATCTGGTGCCCTCTTCTCGCCTGCAGATATACCTGCAGACAGAACACTGTATACAAAATAAATAAATCTTTAAAAAAAAAAAGAAAAGTAAACATAAACAAGTGAAATTACTTTTAATAATAAACCTGATTTAAGCATATATATGTATATATATGATTCTCTCTCAACATACAATCAATATAAACATTATTAATGAGGTATCTTACATTTTTCATATGAAGTATTTGAAATTAGGTTGGCAATTTACATAGAGCACATACCCTTTGAGACAGGTTACACTTCAAATTCTCAATACCCATATGTAGCCAGTGGCTACTCTCTTACTCTGAAACAAGGCTAGACTGAGGGGACTTTTCCAAAAGGTCACACTTAGCATTCCTATGGGGAAAAGTTGGGCTCTTCTGGTGAAATAGCCTGGGGGATTAAAGTTAGATGTTCTAGAAGTCTGTCTTTGAAGGTTAGAATTTGAACCTGGAGCCGTAGAGGTGGCTTATCAGCAAAGAGAGCTCACTGCTCTGGCAGAGGACCTGAGTTTGGTTCTGAGCACCCATGCCAGGAAACTCACAAAAACCTGTAACTCCAGCTTCAGGAGACCCAACACTCCTGGCGTTCAAGGTTTCTTGTACACATGTGGAGCACATAAACTTATGAAGGAAAACACACCAACATAATTTTTTTTTAAAGAAAGAAATAAATTGAACCTAGTTTGAGGTGATCTAAGACAGAGGAATCTAGATAATGGGTTTCAAGACCAATGAAGATCCCCAAGGAAGCATCAGGTAAATGTGGGTCCCTAGTCTTCTAAGGGACTATGTCCAGAAACTAGAAGAAGGGAGGGCATGATATTGAAGATAATAGGATACGAGCATTGCAGGTCCCTGGTCTAGTCAGAGCCATGAATAAGCTGAAGCTCTCATTGCTATTACCTTGTCCTCCCTCTCTGCTTTCCACATCTATCATCTAGCCCCACTCAGACCTCCTCCACCACCTACCACCAATACCAACAACACTAAAATCCTTCCCTTCTCTTCAAATGTACCTCTTTTCTTGGGTATCTTCCTGACACCTGCCAGCAGTATTAATTCACCTTGGTATGTATACCACATACTTGTCATCAGACCTATACTACTTCCCTGGAACTAAACCACCATCTCCAGGGCCATCCCCTTTAATCATCCACAAAGCTGTCACAGTAATGAGTACAGTAAGTCAATTCATGAAATCAAATGTTGACGAGCACAGCTACAAGAAATTCCCCAGGCCTCTTTCATTTTTAGAAACAAATATAAAGAGTCATTTGAAGCCCAAGGCCCCTATGTTTTTCTCCTATACTAAAAGAGGCCAGAGAAAAGACAGTACCATATTAAAGGAAAGAAAACATCTGGGCCTTACAAGTCTCATCTGATTCTCATTTTTCTATGGCTCTAATAAAAATATGTTGGAGGGCACTTATCAGAATTAACCAGTCAAGAAACATTTGAAATCAAATCTGGTAGAAAATGTGAGCCTGTGGTAAACATGCTGAGAGACAATTTTGCCTTAAGGGAGCAGTTTGGAGAATCAGCCTCTGATCATCTCCCCTCCCTGCAAAAAACAAATTAAAATTTAAAAACGTATCATTTGAGGGCTTGGGATACAAGTACCTGCTAGAAAACGTGCCTCCTTCTCACCATCGCTGAGGTCAGAGTAAGCATCTGTATCCCGGCGCACAGCCTCGTGGCTGTGTTGTGGCTGAATTGTCGGGGCCTTCCCCCAGCCCTGCCACTCAATCATGTGGGCCACCCGGCCTTGTCCCATGGCTGTAGGCTTTGTCACATGGTCCTTCATGCTCCTCGAGATCCCTATGGAATCAGAAAATACCCACATCCTTCAGAATATCACACAATACTCATAGCAGATCCTCCTGTCATCCCGACCCAGGGCCCATGGAATTTCGGGCACTGAGAAAGCATCCCCAAGTATCCTGTGAATGATATTCAAGACAGAAGAGGCCTGACAGAAAAGCAGATACCATCAGGCTTGAGGAACAGGGGCACAAGGAGAAACCTGTCAGTAATCCCATTTCCAGGTTTAGAGTCTTACCTGAGAAAGATGACTTGGCCAAGGCCCCAATGCCATAGGCATTAGAGTTTCGCTTAAGCTTCGGAAGGATGGAAGTGGTGTCCTCCATGGAGAGCTAGGACAGGGAGGTAAGAGAGTGGGCAAAGGAATAAGAAGGCTTGGGGTGCCTTACATACAGAATACAGAATAGAAAATTTGAATCCCAGGAAGGTGGATACCCAAGGCAGCAAGTGACAAAGAAAGCCAAGGAAGTATTTACCTGGTACACCCCTGAAAACTGGGAGGGGGGAATCATCAGAACAGGCTATCTATAGAAGGTTCCAATGGACATAAGAAAAGAAAGGTCAGGGTAGACTGAGAAGGGTTAGGGTTGGCTGCACTCACATTGATGCCGTCCCAGGAGAAATCTGTTCGTGTTTGCTGTAGAAGAGAGGAGAGGGGATGGTATCTGGGGACCTCTAGGAGTGCACATCATCCTGCCTTCCTCTGAGGGACCTCCAGATATGGTCAGAGAGGCAGACTTTCCTGAGGTTGAGAAAGATCTCAGTGTGGAGCATTTGGTGTGTGTTTTGGGGAAGCAGGGAGACTTGGTCTGTTCCAGGCTAAAGGAGTGTTTGGGATGTTGCCATAGAATTTATGAAGAGAATTCCCTCTAGGGGCTTTATGGGATGATGAAATGGGTCAAGCAGCTAGGAACTTGGGGGAAATTATTGTAGTTGGCGGGCTTCTGAAGCACTCAGCCTTACCTCCGTAGAAGGCCGATGGAGGCTGCTGCCATGCAGCGAACTGGTGCTGTCCATGTTGATCTGATCAACATCCTTGAGGCCTTTCCAGTCCACCGCAATCACCTCGTTCCCTGAAGCAGTCAGAAGGTTAGTTGCTCATCCTCATTTCCCTAGGTCCCTGCTTGTTACCTCCCCATAAGATGCAGAGGCCACACCCTAGGCTCCAGCCCTTCCAAGCCCATCCCCAATGTCATGCCTTCAGACTATCCATTTCCTTCTATTTTTTTACTGGTCCCAAATTTCTGGAGAGAGAAATAATAAGGGAATAAAAACACTTATTTTCAGCTCAATGGGGAATAAGCACACTTAGAAAAAAAAATGCTTCCTGGCCTTATCTGGTGTTGTTTACACGAAGAAGGATGGGGTTGAGAGGTTGGGTTGAATCAGGAAAACCATTCTCCATTCTGTGCTGAGGAATCTGAGATAGTCTTTATTGAATCCAGACTTCTCATCAATTACTGCCCTAGAAATAAGGACACAGCTTTCTAGGGGAAGCTACTCTACTCTCCAGCTGGCTTTGATATATGAGGGATGAGAGGAATGTGGCTTCCCCTTCAGGCCTTCCAATAGTCAGGGAAGTTGGTTGACAGGAAAAGATATGGTGGGGATAGAGGCAGGTGGTAGGTGAAAACCTGAGACTGTTTCCCCTGGAGCCAGAGGACTCCAAAAAATTCTTTCAGGAGACAAGAAATGGATTCAAGAGGAGAGACAGAGATAGAAACAAGAAGACTTTGTAATGTCAGAGCTAAAAGATCAGAACTTTAAAGCGAGAGACAGAAAACAATGGGGGAGTGGACAGAACACTTTGAGAACTGGTGGAAAAGTAAGGAACCAACAGAAAGACCCCTGACTAAGTGAAAGACCCCTGACTTTTCCTCTGAAAGTCATGAGGAAGAATTACTTGAGTATTTACAGAGAGCTCAAGAATCCGATGGCCTCCTGAGCCACTTGCCCTAAAGCCGCTGCATACATAAATTTTTGTCTTTTGGGTTTAGGATCATATTAGGTCCCTTCTCTGGAAAAGTGCACCAAATGGGTCTTGGGCATGAAGAGGTATCCAGCATGCAACAATGGAACTGGTGAAAACAAAGAGGATGGCGGTGGTCCCAGGGATTGGGAGGTAGAGCTCTCCAGACACTCCAAGTTGTTCTGCTCTTTCTTGGGATCTTATGAAATGAGATGGGTAAAACCAGGACCTGTGGCTAGGTCAGAGAGGAAAGACGGTGAATCCAGCAGTACTGGGGTAGGCAGAGAAAGCTCTCCCAGAGAAGAGTGGGAGCGACAGGAGGGTGGGGAGGTGGCCTTTGAGGAAGAGAGGGAGCTGAGTCAGAGCCTTAGGAGGGAAGGAGAACAGGGAAAGAGGTGAAAGCAGAGGAGGGTCTCCATGGAAATAAACTGGGTCTCAGAAATCAGGCTTCTTGAGAGTTTGTTTGTAATAATAATACGAATTATTCTTTCAGCCTGAGGTCACTAGGGCGTGTAGGCGGGAGAAATTGGGAGTTAGGAAGGGGAAAATTGGGGGGTTTGGTAGAGGACTGTACTAATGTGTTCTGCCCTAAAGTGGAATGGATGCATTGGGTGGGGGGAGCGGTAGTAAGGCAGAGGCTGGAGGGAGAGGACCGTTAGGGAAGCGCCTTTCTTCCTTCCCCCTCCCTGTCAAAGGTAAATAAAGAGCCAGCCCAGCCCAGCCTGTCCCGCTGACAGGTGCAGGAGGGTCCTGGGGTTTCTTGGCTGACCGCACCCTGGAAAGCGGACTCCCGACCCCTCTCCGTGCAGTAAACCTAAACCTCCTTCCTGAGTCCACTGCTCTTCCGGAGCACCCCGGCCCAAGCCCATTCCCTCCGGGCGTGGAACCCGTTCCCTCTTGGTGGCACACGCTCTTCCCGCCCCCGCCCCAGAGGGAAAAATGCACGTGAACAAAGCAAATCGGGGGAGGAAGGAGCGACGGAAAAAGGCAACCAAGAGGGAAATGGTTGGGGGCAAAACACAGAAACCATATGGAAAGGAGGGTGAGGATGGGAGGGGGCGTGAGGAAGAAAGTCAGGGCTGAGGCTAGGGAAGAGGGACTGCTCCAGAAAGAGGGGCGCCGGGAGGTGCTGGCCACAGCGGAGTAGACGCGGGTGGCCTGGAGGTGGAGGGATGGGGCCACTGGGAGTAAGAAGCAGCGACGGAGCAGCGAGGGGAAGCTGGTGGAGAGGCTACCAGAGAAGGACCGCGCCTGCGGGAGAGCGATGGAGAGAATGCTATAAGCCGAGAAGGATGGAAGCCTAGGAGGCGCGAGAGCAGAGAGGATGGAAGGACCACAGCGGATGGAGGGAAAGTGAAGGCGCGAGGCAGGGCCGGGCGGGAGCGGAGGGAGGTCCCCAGGGGCAAAGATGAGGATGGGGGAGGGGGCCGGAGGAGCGCCCCGGGGCGAGCTTGCCCCTGGCCCGCGCCCAGCCACTGTACCCACCCACAGTCCGCGAGCCGATGCAGCCCATGGCTCCGGGGGGCCGCTGGGGCCCGGCCCTCACCGACTCGGGGCGCGCGCCGGGGGGAGCACCGGGAGCCGCGCCGCCGCCCCAGCCGCTCTGCAGCGCCGCGGCTGTCTCCGCTCGGCTCGGCTCCCCCCTCCCCTCTCCATCCCTCCCCACGGCAGCCTCCGCCGCCGCCGCCGCGACCGCCGCCGCCACCGCCTGGCTCCCCCGCCCGGCTCGGCTCTGGGCTGTCGGGGAGGGGGCTGCTCGGGGATTGGCTGCTCGCGGCGCCTCCCAGCCCTGCCCCGACCAGGCGCCGCGCTCCCCGCGCCCCTCGCCGCGCTGCAGCCGGGGTCCCTGGGTTCCTCTCCCATCCCCGCTGGGTGCTCCCGGGAGATGCTGATTGAGAGTGGATAATAACCGGCTTGGGTCTCAGGAGCCGGGTCAAGAAACCAGGGCCCACCCTTAGGATCTGCTTGCTGGACTTGAGGTCTGCGGGGTGAGAAGGCCGTGAGAGAGAGTGGAGGGGGGGATGAAAGGACACCCTGCTGAATGGCCTTGGGTACCAAATTCCGCAAACATTTGTTTTCCTCCCGGGACTGCATCTGGGACGCATGAATCGGGATTGGATGATGTTCTGGTTGCCCTGCGTTTCACGTGCGTGGCTTTGCTCACCCAAACAGATCGTCGAGTCTTTGCCTGTGGATGCTGCGAGATACTTCCCTGTCCTCTAGCTGCTCTGAGATGGGTGTGGGGCTGGTGTAAGTAATCTAGCGCTAGGCCTGGGTGCGGATGGGAGGAGAACGGGAATAATTCTATTGCAACTACAGGGAAATGAAAATATCAGGACCCGAAACCGGCAACAAAACATGGTTTTAAATCAAATTTAACTTTTCTGAGCCTTACGTGGATGTCCGGAAGCGGCAAAGGGAGAATACTGCCCCCTTCCGAGAAGGATCTGCACTACACCAAGGGCCTTATGGGAAAAGAGTGATATCTGAGTTGAGTCGAAGCGGCACTGTTATCTCTCAAGAAGAATCTAGAAGAGCCACTAGAAAGGACAAGAAGACCCTTTCGTCTTAGCCGAACCATTAGCTACATACTGTGAGCAAGCAGGTCTGAGTGGTACCACAGAAGAGAAGCAAATACTAATTCAGAGTCAGCTTGTTCTCCAAAGGTTTTTGTTTTTGTTTTTTAACAACTTCCTGGGGCTAGAGAGGGATAGGAGAATGGAGCAGGGACATTTGTGGGTTTGTAACGGAGAGAAAGGAAATGTCTTATAGATGTAAGTTTGTGGTATTTAGATTATGTTTGAGGAGTTACATCCTATGAAATCCCATATGAAGACACAGGAGAGGATACGTTACTTTTGTTCATTTTCTGGTGCCATAACAAAATGCCTGAGACCAGGAAGTTTATAACGACTAGAAGTTTGGTTTTTTGTTGTTTTTGTTTTGTTTTGTTTTGAGACTCGGAAGGCCAAGAGTCTGGTGTTAGCAACTGCTGAAAGTGTGGTAAGGGCCTTGATGCATTGTAACACTCAGGGCATCATATGGTGAGACTGGATGAGTATGTTAGCTTCAGCCTCTTTCTCTCTTAAAGCCGAAAATGCCTACCCCTGTGACCATCTCTAATCCTTATTACTGCTCTAAAACCTGGTCTGCAAATACCATTAACATATGAATTCGGGGATTAAGTCCAAGTCATGAATGTGAAGGGCCACTTGCAAACTAACTGCACTAACTGCAGGTCTGGGAGGTGGACTTAGAAGAAACTCTGGGGATTCCTTCTGGCCAAGCTGATCCCCGGAAAAACAGTCACTTCTCACCACTTAGGGGCAGTCTCTCCCATTCTATGACTCTTTTGAGCCAAAGCTAAAAAGTTCCAGTTCTCATAACCAAAACGAGCCCCCTGGAAGACAATTTGACAGTACTGATCTTTTTACAATATATATTATATATATAATTGCATCTGCTTTTAGAGCCATATATACCTTATGACAAGCTATTCAGGAGGCCTAGTGGAAAGACTGAGCGTTCAAGCATGGCTGGACTACACAGAGTGTTCAAGGCCAGCATAGCTAACTTTGTGAGACTTTTATCTCAAAATGAAATTTTACAGAAGGTCTGTGTGAGCACTTGCCTAGAATATGCAAGGCCCTGGGTTCAATTTCCAGGAACATACCCAGTCCTAGTTTGCTATCTATTGCTGTGATAAATAACATGATTGAAAGCAACTTGGGCAGGAGGGAGTTTATTTCATCTTATAGCTTGTAATCATCATCCAGGGAAGTCAGGGCAGGAAATCAAGGCAGGAGCTGATGCAGAGGCCATGGAAGTATGCTGCTCTTTAGCTTGATCCCCATGGCTTGCTTAGTCTGCTTTCTTAAATAATCCAGTGAAAACTACCTACCCAGAGATGGTATCTCCCAAAGTGGGCTGGGCCCCAGAGACTTGCCTATAGGCCAGTGTATGGGAGGCATCCTCTCAATTAATTAAGGTTTTCTCTTCTCAGATGACTCTAGCTTGCTGAGTTGACAAAAAGCTAACACACACACACTCACTTACTCCTTAAATCCTTAACATGTACATTGTTCTTTTTCTAAATTATTATACAATTATTCTTTTTATTATTTTTAAAGCTATTCTAAGAAAATAAAAACACCATATGGACAAAAATTTAGCCTGGATTTACAGCACAGTTTACATTATGCTTGAGACTAAGTAAATCATGGTACATATCTGTAATAAAATATTATGTGACCCTTAATAATGTTATATTAGTTAGCATGGAAAATCATTTATAACAGATCCTAATATCATTAAAAAGCAGGCTATAATGTAAAAAAGTAGTTTTTAGTTTTTGTTTAAAACAATACATATCCTTCCTGCCTTCTATTAGTCTTTCTATCCAAGTAATTGATGGAATTTCCTGAGGAATACTCATGTTTTACACAACTCCAACCCAATCAGAACTTATAATTTGACTCTCAACAAAATTCTAACATTAATTAGCTCATTTCCAAGGTCTTAAAATACTAAGCTCTGGCAGAATGCCCCCATGTGGCACTTCCTAACTGGTTCCTTTTGGGACAGAATCCCAAGGTGAAACCATGTCTTCTTTTCTCTTGTTGTTAGTACATGCCTGTGGCCCCTTGGAGGTACCTCTTGGACAGAAGGACACAATTAAGTTCAATGACAGTCCTGTGTAGTATGGAGATTCTTGTGCTAGGATCCACAGACAGAATATTTGCAGAAGCCCTAATGGGAAGACATGGTAGCCTTGTGGTTGAGACCTTTGTATGTATGTGTCCTTATTTGTGTGTGTCCTTGTGCATGTGTGCAGAGGACAGGAGTCAATATGGAGTGTCTTCCAGTATTGCTCTGCACCTTATCTTTTCTTTAATGTTTATTTTGTTTTACATGTATGAATGTTTGCTGGTGTGAACTTTGCTTGCCTGCCTGGTACCTACAGGGGCCAGAAGATGGTGTCAGATCCCCCTGGAACTGGAGTTACAGACAGTCATGAGCCATCATGTGGGTGCTAGGAAATTACACCTGTGTTCTCTGGAAGAGCAGTCAGGGCTCTTAACCACTCTCCAGCTCCTCAACCTTATCTATTGAGGAAAGCTCTCTTGATGAAGTAGGTGCTCACTGATTGGGTAGACTGGTCAGAGAGTTCTGGAGAACTGTTTCCACCCTCCTCACAATCCTACCCCACAGTGCTAGGGTTACAAAGGCACACCACCACACCCAGATTTTATGTGGGAGCTAGGGATCGGAATTGAGGTCCTCACAGTTGAACAACAGGTACTTTACTCCTGGAGCTATCTTTCCAAACCCTTGAATTGATTTTCCTGTCTCTAAGAGTATGCAGATAGAAGACAAGAAGCTGGAGGTTACACACTTGCCCATAGATGGAAAATCCATCCTAGTATTGTAGTAAAGAGCTTTGGTTATGTGTTTCCTCACTTGCTTGAAAATAATTAGTGTAAATGAATAAATAAGCAGTATTACTCATAACATTATGAAGACTGAGCAGGTAATATTTAGGAATATGTATGTGTATACTTATACGTATGTGCATGTAACAACAATTAATGAAAAAAAGAGGTCATGAATTTGAAAAAGAGCAAGGATGGGTATATCTGGGAGGGTGAGGAGAGAGGAAAGGGAAGGGGGAAATGATGTAATTATATTATAATCCTGAAAAGAAAAGAAAAAGAATTTAAATGAAGAGAATGTAATGTTGAATGGATAGGTAGGTGGGAAGGATCTGGGGGAATTAGGGAAAAGAAAAAAAAAACATGGTAAAATGTATTGTATGTGTTTTTTTCAATTTAAATAAATAAATACATAAATAAGGTAAATAAAATATTACTCAATTAAGGGAATTTTAGTTGATAAGCATTGTTTCACTCCTGACTTTCTTTAATTAAGGTGAGCTCATAAGTTAAGAAGGGATGCATCCACTTACATTCCAAATTTCTAAAATAGAAAGGCAATCACTCTTCCTTAGGGAGGCTTGCAGTGGTCTCAGGTATTGTCCTATGGTATTCATAACTCACTCATGCCCCACTTAACATCTATGAAAAGAGTTTGTGCCTTGGGGCATGAAGGAAGAGGTTCAGAAAATCCCCTTGGTGAGTCAGCTTTAGGGCAACTCACAGCAAGCTGTTCACAGGAGCCCTGACTGCTCAGGGCACCAGGAATGGGAATGATAATGTGGGACAACCTCATCTGAGTGGAAATCACAGAGTTTGAGAACTAGCAATGACAACACATTTATTTAATATATTTGAGTTTTTTCTCTTTTAGGAGGAGGGAGTGACTCCTGGACTTTAGGTCTCTCACTAAAGTCCAGGATGGCCTGAAATGTATTATGCAGTTCAGGCTGCCCTTGGGATTTTGTGATTCCTCCTCCTTTATAGTGGTGTGTAGAGTTTTCTTCATCACACTCCCACTCTCAGCTCAGAACACGCAATAGATGAGGTTCCCAGCCTCTGTGCTGGTGGAGGTTCTTACATTGGGCAAGACAAGTCTGCTGAGTCAAGAAGGATAGCTCCAAACAGTTAGCTCTATATAACCCACAGCAGATGCTTTCTTCCCTCTGTTAGCAGTAGAGACAGAAAGGCCTAAGCTGAGCCGGGCGGTGGTGGCGCACGCCTTTAATCCCAGCACTTGGGAGGCAGAGGGAGGCGGATCTCTGTGAATTCAAGGCCAGCTTGGTGTACAAAGTGAGTCCAGGACAGCCAGAGCTGTTACACAGAGAAACCCTGTCTCGAAAAACCAAAAAAAAAAAAAAAAAAAAAAAAAAAGGCCTAAGGTGACCAGTCTCAGATCCACTAGACAGTGAGGAAGACAGAACTCTTCAGCCCAACACAGTTTGCTAATTTTCTGCAATCTGACACCTTAGCAAAGTTTGCAGCTCTAAGCTAGGTTCCTTCCCATGTATAGTCAGATAAGGAAGCTTATAGGCATGGCTCAGGGTGTCCTGCACTCTCTGGTGCTGTTCATAATCACACATCTCCTACATGCAAAAGTCTTCCTCATGGGTGTGATGGGTAATCTTTATTGTCAGCTTGACTAGATTTAGAATTAAATAGAAGACATACTTCTGGGCATGCCTCCGAGGGTGTTTCCAGAGACAGTTAACTGAAGAAAGAAGATGCACTCAGAATGTGAGTGGTACCATCCCATGGCCTGAGGTACTGGACTCAATAAAGAGAGAAAGCAAACTGATCACCAGCATCTGTCATTCTCTTCTCCCTGAGGAGTGTATCCGTCTGCCTCATATTTCTATAGGCATGCCTTCCCTGACATGATGAGCTGTACACACTCAAATTATGAGGCTTCCTTTAGTTGTTTCTTCAGGTATTTTGCCCCAGCTAGTAGAAAAGGAATAGATATCAATGGTGTGCCAACATCACCAATCCACATTGCAAAGGACCCTGTGACCCTGTCTAGCACATGCTGGTGCGCAGACAGATGCTCACAGGAGACAAATGCTCGCAGGAGCTGTGTGTCAGATCATCAAGGGGATGGATTCACCTGCTTGTTTGTTTGTTTGTTTATTGTTCAAGCAGATGTGAGTGAAAGCTCAGCAGGGAATTACTTCTGATTTGAAGGTTCCATCTTCTCCAGCTTGGATATAGTTTGTCCCCTAAAGACTCGTGTGCTGGAAGTTTCTTTCCTATCATAGTAGTTTTGAGAGATGGTGGATCCTTTAAAGGGTGGAGCACAGTGGGGGGAAAATAGATCATTGAAGGAACTGTCCTCAGAAGAGATTAGTACCCTTCTAGTCATAGAGCTAGAGCTTTCAGGACTGGACTCAGTGTTGGAAGAATGGGTAGTAATACAGCTCATTTTATGTCTCTCCCTTCCCTCTTCATGAATTCTTGCTATGTGATGCTATGTACCAGTTAGTTGTACCGGTGCTGGCTCCTCAAAACTTGTACCTATTTACCTCCAAAGTCAGGAGCAAGATAAAAAACCTATTGTCCTTGCACAGTACCCAGCATCAGGTATATCATGACAGAACAAAAAGTGGACTAAGAAACTAAATACCCTGAGGAGTAAGACCAGTTCATGGGCTCTGGAAAGAGTGGTATTCAGTCTCTCTCTCCAAGGGTCTAGTGCTGTATTGCTGCTTCCTGTCAGATCTCAAACTTCAGACAGGGCATTGAGATGCTACCATTGTACCTAAGGTCACAAGCTGTAGTTGACCAGGTAGGATGCTAAGAAGCAGGCCGTAGCAGCTAGGCAACCAGAAGTCGGAGTCGAGGAATTTGTAGATCTCAGAGAACAGGACCATATGAGATTTTCTAAAGTCAAGGAACCAGTCAACTATCATATACTCGAGAGAAAGAGAAGGATTTGTTCTGTAGTACAGATACTTACATAGCTACTTATTATAGCCTCAGAGACCCTCCTGACAGTTTCATACCCCATCTTTCTCAGAATTCAAATAGATCCTAGAACTGGAAACCAGGCTTCTTACCAAGGCAGGTTCAGTTCTTATGCATTTGGAGAAGGGAGCAACAAATACTCTATTATGCTCTGGAGTCCTACCACCTCCACTGGGACAACCCTGAGCCACCATTTTTATGTGGACTCCTGTGGGGGAGATACCCATGCCTGGTGCTGATAGGCCTGCTGGATAGAATTCCTCACTACCTGTCTGTCTTCCCTCTTAACAGGTAACTAATGCCAGTTTCCCCTTTTTGAGATATAATATAATCTCAGGTCAGATCCCTCTTTAGATGTTTGTTTGAGTGAGGATCTGCTGTGAAATCCACTTTCCTGAAACTACTGCTTCCATGGTACATGCATGTAGTCCCTGTTCATCACGTCCTATGGTAAACAAGCCTGCTGAGTCCAGGGAAGGGATGCAAAAGGCATTTACTTTTTTTTTCAACAAAATTAGGTTTATCCTTTGAAGCACAATATTAAGAACAGGAAAAAGACAAACAGTAGGCTAAGAGAACATTATATATATATAGGCATTTACTTTTGACAGTTAAAAAAACAGTGAACACTAAGTATGGTAGTGTATGCGTGTAATGCTAGTATTTAAGAGGCTGAGTCAGGAGGTTTGTTGTGAATTTGAGGCCAGTTTGGACTATATGGTAATTGCCAGGTCAGCCTGTGTTCCTCAGAAAGGTTTTGTTTTGAGAAAACCAACCACACAAGGGAAGAAAGATGGTTCAGAAGTTAATAGCCTTTGTTGTTCTTCCAGAGGACCCAGGTTTGATTCCTACCACCCACATGATGGTTGACAACCATCTGTATTTCTAGTTACACGGTATCTTTGGGCCATCCTCTGGCCTCCACAGGCACTGCACAAAAATGTCACACAGATATACATGTAGACAAAATACCCGTACACATAAAGAGCAAACAAGTAAAAGTGAAGGCTGGGTGCAGTGTTGCACACCTGTAATTCTAGCTGTCGGAAAATAGGAGTGGAGAATCATGAATTCAAGGTCAGCCTGGGCTACATAGTGCATCTGAGGTCATTCTGGGCTATATAGCAATGTTGCCATGTTTCAGACAAACGAAAGCCCACGTAATAATGGTGCAAACAAGCCAACAAAAGCACAGCATGCAGGTCCTCTCGTTCTCAGGCTGCTCTCCTAGAACTCACTCTGTAGACCAGGCTGGCCTTAAACTGAGAGATCCACTGCCTCTACCTCCTGGGTACTGGGATTAAAGTGGTGACCATCGCTTCTGGCTTATGGTTAATTGTAACATTATACACTATTGAAATAAACCCAGGCTTCATCTTCTTTTTATTATGAGTTTAAAACAATGTCTTGAGAGAGCAGTTCCCATTGTGTATGCTTTACTACAATAAAATTATAATATATATATAGTTACTTAAGACTTCCAGAGAACTAACTGTTCCTCTGTCCTGTGTGTTTAAGAATGGGTGTGCAGTGCAATGCTGGGGAGGTGTTCAGGTCATTGTTTAATTAAGGTTTTGTCTCAATAAGCTGATAGGATAGTCTTTGCTCTGTAGGGTAGGGAGCACTGCAGGCTATTCACTAGGTGAGTCAATTATGATTATTCTGCCTGTTAGTGGCTCCACCCAGATGAGAAATTCAAAGGAGGTTGCAAACTTAATTTCAGATAATGTGTGCTTCTCTCTAACTTAAAGGAAATTTCCACAAACAATATGCACTCATTGAAGAAAACAATTTAAATACAGACTAGTAAAACAAAAATTCATCATTACTCTCTGTATCTTGTACTATTAACTTCCTCCCCCCCCAAAAAAAAACAGTGTTTCTCTGTGTTTAACTGACTGTCCTGGACTCACTTTGTAGTCAAGGCTGGACTTGAACTCACAGAGATCTGTCTGCCTCTGCCTCCTGTGTGCTGGGGTTAAAGGCCTGAGCCACCCATGCCTGGCCCTATTAACATTTTTATATAATTCCTTTCAAATATTTGTGTGTGAGTGTGTGTATGAGTGTGTATATATGTGTGACTGTCTGTGTGTACATGAGTGCATATGTGCTAGTGGTAGTAAAGGTTGTTTTTTGAAAGATTATTCTGATTATAGGCTCTGGGAACAGACCTCAGGTCCTGTTCAAGACCAGTGTTTAGTCTCAATCACTGAGACAGCTCTCCATCTTAGAATTTCTTTGCTACTCCTTAATTCCAAGTTACAAGTATTTATGGAGCACCTGCCACATGGCAGCACTGCTCCAGCTGCTCCAGAACAAATGCTATATTGGGGTTTATAGTCGAGCCAGAAGTTGTGGGGGTGGAGACCACAATTAGACAACAACAAAAACAAAACAACTAGGGTAGGTGTGGAGGCGCATGTGCATTTTATCCCAGCCCTGGGCAGGCAGGGGCAGGTGGATTTCTCTGAACCCAAGGCCATCATGATCTTACTAGTGAGGTCCAGACCAGCCAAGACCACATTACACAGTGAGACCACGCCTCAAAAACAAGACAAAACCCACTAAATTATGTATTTGTATATGTTAATGTTAAAGCAAACGGTGATATGATATATTAAGATGATGAGTGCTTTGAAGTAAAATAAAGGATAGGAGGAAACTAAATAGAGTTGGTCAGTATAGTTCTTAACAGGGTGATCATGAAGTGCTTCACTGGAAAGACAGCATTTGAAAAAAAAATAAAGGAAATTATACTGCAACCCATATAGATATCTGTGGTTCAAATATAAAATGATCCCCTACAGCAGTGAATCTCAACCTGAGGGTTGCAACCCCTTTGGTGGTCGAATGACCCTTTCACAGGCGTCGCCTAAGACCATAGGAAAACACATATATTTACATTATGATTCATAACAGTACCAAAATTACAGTTATGAAGTAGCAATAGAAATGATATTATGGTTGGTGGTTCCCACAACATGAGGAACTGTATTAAAGGGTCGCACTTTCAGGAAGGTTGAGAACCACTACCCTAAAGGCTTATGTATTTGAACACTTAATCCTTAGATGGTGGTATGTTTGGGAAGTTGTGGAACCTTTAGGAAGTGGGACCCTCCTAGAGTTAATGGGTCACTGTAGGAAAGGCCTTAAATGCTATATCCTGGCCTTCATCTACTGCAAGTTCTCTCTGCTCCCTGGCTAAACAATCAGATATTGAACACTCAGCTGCTCCAGACAGACCACTCTGCCATGCTTTCCCAACCATGATGAACTTTAAGCCCCTGACTATAGGTCAAAAATAAATTCTTCCTCCATTAAGTTGCTTCTGTCAGGTATTTGTTCATAATAAAACAAAAATAACTAAGGCAGAAAATTGGCACCAAGAATGGGTCCATTGCTGTTATGAGCCTAACCATATGGTTTATACTAATTTGGAACTAGTTTGCAGGGGAAATGGGGAGAATTTGGGGGATCAGTATACAGAAAACGTAGGATGCCATAAGCAAAGCTAAGTAGGCCATTCTGGTGGGAGTTCAGAAGACCAGAATGCTGATAGAAATGTGGCTAGTAAACACTATGCTTCTCAGGTTTCAGAGGGAAACAAGGACTATACCAGGAGATGGGCTAGAGGTCATTCTTATTTATTTTCTGGAAAATAATCTGGCTGTGCTGTGCATCTGACCCCAAGATTTTAGTGAGGTTTAATTAAAAATTAGTGCACTAATTAATTCAGTGCAAGAAACTGGAAGAGAGTATAGCATCCAGATTGTGATATGGTTGTTGCTCACTGCTCTTTCTTATGCAGATTTTCATTGACAAGGACCAGAAGATAGAGCAGAAATAGGGGAAAATTTTATGGTTTGGTATGTAAAGGAGTGTGAGGAAGTTTCAAGTTTCAGACAAGATTGGTGAGGAAAGGCAGCTATAATTGTTAAAGATATAGGTGCAATTAAAGAGAAACCAGACACTTTACAATATAGAAGAACCACCCAACCCATAGAAGGCTTCAGGGTATTAAACTGAAAACTGATTTGAAAAACATGCTTTAAAAAAGGGAGCAGATGGAAAGATAAAGCCTCCAGGGTAATTTGCTAGAAAAAGGCTATCTAGAAAGATGTCTTCCAAGGGTCAGCCATAATCATCACTTATAGCCATTGTCAGAAGAGGACATCTTAAGCTTACAGGAGAGCTTGGTACCATCTAATTGGTGTTGGTTTTGAAGACATGCAGGATGCAAGAATAATCAATCAATCAATCAAGATAGTGTGCAACAGAGTCAGATTTCCTTTAAGAAAGCCCCACAAGATTAATGTGTGAAACTTTGAGAATGAAGGTGAAGCTTAAGCTACAAAGAGACCTTAAGATGTTGGAGATGCCAGAAATGTACAGAATGTGCTAAGGCATTCAGGGTTTGTGGTAGCATCATGTGGGCTCCAATAGCTTTGGGTGTCCCCATACCACAGCCCTTTCATCTGCAGCATTATGTGACCTTTCTCTTGGACAGCCCACACTTCGTGCTTGCAGCTTGCCTTAGCACATCAGATAGATTATAGATTTTAGATTATAGGTTTTAGGTTCTAGGATTTAGGTATTTTATAGGTGTTTGTTGGGTACTAATAAATATAAGTGCTATAAATAAAAATATTCTGTTACATCTCTGGAATGGGGATGTTCACTATTTGTCATTATATATTGAAAGTATCTAATTCTCCTTTTGAGTTTGCTAAGTTTGATTTGAGACTTTGAATTTCAAAAGTGCTTTGAACTTCTGGTTTTCTTTTTTGCTGCCCTAAATTGCTCATTGGGTATGAATTTGGCAAACATCATGTGTACCAGAGGGTAGAGCTGCAGTTTCTGCAGCCTACATGGCGAAAGTCACCAATGATGTGGTAGAATCTGTGGCTCTCTCTAAGGCCAAAGTTCTTGCAGCCTGCAGATGGTAGCCCACATATCTCCTAGTACTTGTGGACTGCTTTGGTGATCCACTGGGTGTCAAGATTTCTTTATAGAATAACTTTACAGAATGTATCAATGAAGGTAAACTCAAATCAAGTAGTTGGTAAACATTTCTGTTGCTGCAAACTAAGCCCTTTGGCTGCCTTCCTCACCAAGACAGGCTCTTAACTCACTGAGTCCAAATAACTTTTTCCTTTCCTTTCTTCTGCCAGGTAATATGTCACAGCAATGTAAAAGGAATATAACTGAAGAACACTGTGTTTTTGTTTTGTTTTATTTTGTTCTAGTTTGGATTATTTTTGAGGGGAGTGTTTGTTGGGATGTTGCAATAGAGCTATTCCCTGTAGGTGTGACATGACCATCAGCTGTCATGAAGTATATGATAATAGTCTACAGAATATCTTAGCCTGCAAGTATGGCCACAAGATAAATAAGAACAACCCAGTGACAGCGATGTCTATGGTGATGGTAACAAAATAGGTACAAGAAATGTCAAGGCTCCAAAGTCGGAGTGTATCTTGCATATGTGTTGTTGGGACAGAATGACTAGATGAAGTTAAGGAATACTTCTGACAGACATGTGGGAGTGGGTGTGGCTTGGGAAAATCTTTCAATTAGTTTGATTTCTTCAGTGAAACCAGAAGCAAGGCTATCAGTTGTGCATGAGGCCGAAGAACAATAAGGAAATTAAAGATGAGATCTAAAGTTTTCCTAGAGACTGGGAAAGTAAATGGACAGGAAAACTGGGACACTTATGAGGAAACAATTAATTGCCAAGGGGCACTTGAAGCTCATTATCATGAATTTTCAAATGGGACTAGCCAGAAGCTCTGTGTATTTTCTCCAACCCTGCTGAAATGTATGGGGGGTGGGAGGCAGGCATGGTAGTAGAGTGGAGTTTAACCTAGGATTAGGTTTTGCAAGTACCAAAGAGAAAGAGACAGGCACAAGAGACCTGGGAGCAGATTCAAGAGAGTGACTTCATTAGTTGTCTAACGAACTTAAACTGATACGAAGCATAGCGATGGAAAGTGGAGCCATGAGTCTTGGGATCTGAGTTGAAGTAAAAGAAGAGGAGGGGCTAGATGATAAAAGAAGCTGGTTGAATCTCCATTCAACCCTAGAAGCCTAGAATTTCAGAGTGAAGTAATGGCATAACGTTAATTTGGAACTGTACCATGATGCGGTGACAATGGGTAAATAATGAACAGGAAAAATAATGAGTGTGCTATCTGGGTGTTCTCAGGGAGAGAATCACAAGACCACTTTCATAACTGAGGAGCTTTTGGTAGGTGATGGCTTCTGAGAGGGGACTCGTCAGTTCTCTTAGCAATGTGGCTTATGGTAGGATGCCCATGAGCTAAGGGATGGTGCTACACTCTTTCACATATGGTTATAAAAGGGAGGAGGAAAAGGAGGAGAAAGAAGAGGAAGAGGAAAGAGACACACGTGGTTTGTGGGTGTGTGGGGGTGTCCAGAAAGAGTGCGAAAGGGGATGTGAAAAGTGGATATGATCTATATACACTATATTCATATATGCAATCACTAAATAACATATAATGATATTTCAAAAAGATGTGCTATAGTGTAAAACACATGGTGAATTCTCATGAGTTAACACTAAGAAATATTTCACTAATAATTTTTAAAATTATGTCAACTATGGGTTGAAATGGTAGGATTTTAAACATACTGGTTTAAGAAACTATATTATAGGACTAGAGAGATCACTCAGCTGTTAAGAGCACTGGCTGCTCTTCCAGAGAATCTGAGTTTGATTCCTAGTACACAGAAGTAGTTCCTAACATTTATATCTCCAGTTGCAGGGAATCTGACACCCTCTTTTGGCCTCCTCAGGCACCAGGCATGTAAGTGGTACACAAATGTACAGAAAGGTGAGGCACCTCTACATACACTACCACCAAACTTAAAAAAAAAAATCTTGAAAGTATATTATTAAAACTAGTGTCTTGCATTTTAAAAGTTAAAAAACAGCTATGGGTGTGGTTCATATTTTTTCTATTATATTTTGTGGGGGAAGTGGTGGTGATGGATAAAGCTATGAAAGGTACAGAGCTAGTGAAGAGTCATCTTCAATGGTATCAAAATGACTGAAAACTCATGGTGGAGTCATTTTGGAATGACTGGCAGTGCACTAT
This sequence comes from Lophiomys imhausi, assembly GCA_907164525.1. Classification (NCBI taxonomy): domain Eukaryota; kingdom Metazoa; phylum Chordata; class Mammalia; order Rodentia; family Muridae; genus Lophiomys; species Lophiomys imhausi. The sequence continues at coordinate 2,768,937 of CAJQZJ010032268.1, read as the reverse complement.
AACATAGCAGCCCTCTAGAAATGAGGGTGTGTGGTCCAGGATGATAAAGGATTGTACAAGCCCATGCAGTAAGTAGTTCACAGTTTGATGACATGATGTTCAAAGCTGGGAGACATTAGGGAGGAACAAAGGGGAATTGTTGAGACATGACAGTGAAGATCCAAAGGGACATTTGTTCCATGGTCAATGCTAGCGACACAAAGGCTGTGCTGAAAAGACATTGCTGATACGTGACAGGGCTACAGAGGAGGTCTGTCACCGGCAGATGCAGCTTAGAGCAGGAAGGGAGAGAATGCTTTTTGCTGAGCATAGCCTGTGAGTTCCAGATTCATCTGGAAGGTTCAGGAGCTGAACAAGAAAGTAAGATGTAAGGTGAATTGAAGCTCTAGGGCTTCGTAAGGGACAGACATACATGGTGTTAGGAACTTAATGAGATGCATTCTGATGTTTTCCAGACAGAGAGCAGAGGGAAGATTGCAAGTGCAGGAAGGTAGAGAGGAGAGAGAATCCTTTATTCTCTTCAGCTAGAGGACATGGGAGATTGGGGAGATGGGGTTCATACTTGAGTCTGAGAAAGGAACACACTGTTCTTCTACCTAGCCACCAAATGATGGTGTCTCTCAAGGCCCATCATCTTAAGTGCTTTCAACTTCTCATGCAATATTGTTGTATTGTTTGAATGATATAAACAAATGTCAAACAAAGGTCCATATGTTAAAGGATAGGCTCCCAGATGGTGGCATTATCCTGAGGTGGTGAGACCTTAAGAGGTATGACCTGGTGAAAGAAAATTTGCTATAGGGGTCTGTCTTCAAAGTGAGTATTGGCATTTTGGTCCTCCTTTCTTAGCTGCTAAGGGGTAACCCTTTCTACCAATATCACCTCACGGGCAAAAGGGTTACAGGGCCTGGTACTGTGGGTTGAAACCCTTTAAGTATAGGCGATTGATAGGTGATTTCCTTAGCCAAGAATGTCTTCAAATTACTATGCAGAGGCAGAATACTTATAAATTTGAAACTTGAATATAATTCTGTGTCCTGGATGAGGGTAGAGAACTACCCTCTATGCACTGGCTTATTCTGGGCATGCTCATATTTCTAGAGCTTTGACCTGGAAGGGAAAACCATATTATACAAAAGTCATGAAGCCAGAAGCTGAGCCAGGCCCATGTCTTCCTTACCCCATCCCCACATTCAATCCACCTCTAGTTTCTGCCACAATTTAAGGTCCCTAAACTCTAACACATCTTTGGTTCACCTGCAAATCTCTCTTTTCCCCCTCCTGTTCTACCATAACCTTTTGACTATACCCAAGGTTTTATTGCTGTGAAGAGACATCACAGTCTTTTCAAGACAGCAACTCTTAAAAAGAAAAACATTTAATTGGGGATGGATTACACGTTCAGAGGTTTAGTCCATTATCATCATGGTGGGAATCATGTCAGTGTGCAGGCAGACATGGTGGTGGAGAAGGAGCTGAGAGTTCTACATCTTGATCCACAGACAGCAGGAACTCTTGAGCTTCAGAAACCTCAAAGCCTGCCCCCACAATGACATAGTTCCTCCTAAGGCCACTCCCTATGGGCCAAACAATCAAACACCCAAGTCTATGGGGATCATTCCTAGTCAAACCACCCCACACATGTTCCTGATATTATCACACTATCCTACTGTGTCATTTACAACATTCTGAACTCTTTGTCATGCCATTATATGCAATGTAAATCTCTGCTGTAGTTCCACCTTGTTCTTAAGATAAAGCAAAAGCTCTTCCTCAAGCTCTGTAGTCCCCCATCCCCATCCAGCCTTCCTTCAGCCTGCACTGCCCCTCTCACCCTCAAATACCCTGTGCGGTCTCTGGGATCCTGGCACTGGCCATGTCCTCAGCTGTCACAGAGTCTTTCAGGAGTTGTTCTTACAGTTAATATGCCTATTTTCCTGATTTCATATCAGACATCTTTTTCTTGAACTCTGGGGCCCAGGTAATAGTGCCCCAATTATATGATCTTTCAAGTGTCTGAAACAGTTGCTTTTTTTTCTTTTGATGAACATTGCCCCTAGAAGATCCCCTAAGGGTGGGACTGTCCATAGGGCTGAGAGCACACCTGCCTTCACTCGGTATACTAGGCTTGATGTTAAAGAGAAGGCTGAGAAACAACATTGTTCATATTGTATCCCACCACACAATGTCCTGCATGTAGTAGGTGCTCAGTACCATTGAATCAATGAATGAGTCAGGATGCCATGAAAATCCTGAAGCTTTTTGTAGATATAGGATCGGCCATCTACTATGGATTCAGTGTCAGTCAGTAAATGCATATAAGGTCTTAGATTTGTGCCAGGCTTTGCATTGGTTTGCTATTAAGCCAACTGAAGCAACTCAGTTGGAACTGGGAGATTTTGGGGCAGCATAAGTATCATAGCTCATATGTATGTACAAGACCTGCAGTGGTTTGCCTGAGCAAGTTGATGATGATCTCTGCATGTGCTCTTCTGGGTAAATTCCTTTCCTCTTTTGACACAGCAGCCATTTGCCATGTAGCTCATACCCCTGGGCGTTGAGGTAAATAGCAACCAACCAGGTGGCATAAACAAACTCTGCTGGTTAACTCATGAGCAGCCACTTCCTGTGACGGATCTGCCTCTTCGGTGGGTTTCTGATGTTCATTCCACTTTACTGAAAGGGAGTAGTAGTAGGAGGCACTTACATGTAAAGGCTTTTCATCTCCGTCAAGATAGGTTATCTATCCATACTCACGCTTAATTCCCCGAAATGTTTACTCCCTGTAATGACATAGCTATTTTCAGCAACAAATGCTGCAGCTTCTGGGCCAGGCTCTCTCTCTCTCTCTCTCTCTCTCTCTCTCTCTCTCTCTCT
>CAJQZJ010032268.1:2731462-2759446 GCA_907164525.1 Lophiomys imhausi | reverse complement strand
GCTTCCAAGTTCAGCCCTGGTGCTCCCAGTGGACCTGGGTCACAGCCTAGTCAAAAACTGGTGCCCCTGGAAGCTTCCTCTTCTGTGGGCACAAGGTCCCCCCAGCCACCTGGCTTCACCTATGCTCAGCAGAAGGAGAAGCCCCTAGTTCAAGAGAAGCAGCACCCAGTGGCTCCACCAGCTCAAAACCAGGTGAGGAAGCCACCTGCTGAGCCCAGGGGCTGGATGATGTAGGACTGAAGAATAGAGGACAAGTGGGGTGTGGGTGGGGTGGAGAACTAGAGGAGCCAGGGTGGGTGTGGCAGTGGGGGAAGTGTGGGGTTATCTGACTGGGCAGAGAGAAAGTTTTTCTGGAGGAAGTCTGGTACTAGCTGAGGCCCGGGTCTGTCAGTAGAACAGCTGGGGCTTACAGTTCAGAGGATAGAACTTTCTCTTATACCTCTTCCCCAAAATGTTAAAAGGGAGAATGAGATCACTAGCCCAACTTTAGTTTTTCCTATTCTCAGCATTGACTTAATGCCTAGGCTCCTCCTGGCTTTTCTGAGCACTTTTACCACCCAAGGGCCCATCTAGAGATACTGGTATAGTCAGGACCAATAAACACCCTCTGGGCCACCATCAACTGAGTGGCAGGCACTGTGCTCTGTGCTCTGGAGGCTGAACCCGGACAGGAGAGATCTCTCAGACAGGTTCAGCCTTCTGAAGTCATGGGTCTGGGGTAGGATTTCTAGCTTGTTTGTGACAAGCTGTTAGACCTTTCTAGTCAAGTTGTGTGAACTTTGAGCCTTTTATTTTCTTCGGTCTTTGAAATAACTACCCATCCCAAACTGGTGAAAAGCAAATGAGCTTGTCTTCTTAGTCTAGTACAAAGACGTTCAAAATAGAAATAAACAGAACAGTTGTTGCTTGTTAGTTCAGGGGAAGAGATCATCTGAACTGAAGGGACCTGGTGGTCATCTGACTGATAACTGTAAATGTCTGTGTGTACTCAGTCAGTGTAGGAAGAAGTGTTGCTGAGTTCCTGTAAGTCAGACTCTGTGAGTTATGGGATTTGAAACTAGGAGGCCACATCGGGACCAGAATGTTAGGAACAGCTTCATGAGTTTGGTCTGCCTTCAAGTACTTGAGGACTTGAGAATCCAGAAAGGGCTAAGAATAGCATTTAGGTGGGAAGAGTTTGTGCAACATTCAAGGGTGCAAGCACCCCAGGGCTACTTGGAGAACAGAAAGCACAAGGTCCCTAAGGGACAAACTTTGAACTGTATTTGAGATTGGTAGGTATCGAAATACTAGGGAAAGAAATCTCCAAGAGGGAAGTTGTGCCTATTGGAGAGTCACTGATAATTTCTCCGTTGTGTGGTTTGGCCAGGAGAACCTGATGAAAGTAATGGAAGCTTTCTACAGTTTCTTCAGTTGATATGCATATTAGAGGTAGAGAGATGTGTGGTGCAGGTGAGTTCACTCCTGGGTATTAGTTGCGTAGGAAATAAGAAGCACAGATGAGAGCTCTTCCAAAGGAGAACCCTATAGGAGGAGGTGACTGATAAGCAGCTGGGACAGGAGAACACAAATGCCAGGGTTGCTCAGAGCCTGACTGTGCTGGGGAGTAACAATATTACTGACAAAATAGAGAAGTGCAGAAGGGGAAATAGTTTGAACGGGAAGAGGAGGGGTAGAGATGTCAGCATGTTGAGCAACAGGTTTCAGGAGCACTTGCTCTTAGCAGGAACTGTCATTTGGTTAATGTGGGACTGTAATGCAGGGGCAGGCCTTAAGCCAGAGGAGTGGACACAGCCATATAGACCATGAGGTAGCTGACACATCTTCCAAGAACTCCATAGCAGGAAGTTAAGAGCCTCAGGAAACTTGGGTCATGCAGAGAGGATGGAGGAAGAGCCTAGGATGGGATCCTTAGATGTGGATGAGCTGCTCTTGGGGCTCTTCATTGTGGGCTTAGGGAGTAGGACTCAGATAAGCAGAGATGGCCTTGGGATTGTTTGTGCCCTATGGTGGTGGCAACGTTGAGTGAACAGCTGGTGGAAACATGGAAATTGGTAGTGTATGGTAGTGTAGCCTGATCTCAAAGTTTGGCAGTGAAGCTGAGTATGGTGTGTAAGTCACCGCATATGGGAAGTTGAGACGGGAGTTATGAGTTCAAATCAGACTAGAGTCTCTCTCTCTCTCTCTCTCTCTCTCTCTCTCTCTCTCTCTCTCTGTGTGTGTGTGTGTGTGTGTGTGTGTGTGTGTGTGTGTGTGTGTGTGTGTATGTATACGTACGTACGTGCACGTGTCCATGTGTATGTGTGCGAACATGTTAGAATTTTAAAATTAGGGGAGGAGAGTCCAGGTCTGCATTTCAACCAGGAGGCAGAAGACATCTGGGAAGAAGCCGGAGATCCCTGAGACCAGCAGTTGACCCCATAGGCACTGAGGGAACAGGGCAGGGTGATACACAGTGTTCGATTGGAAAGAAAGTAGAGTGAGGGAAGTTAAACTGGCTAGCTGCCAGGCATTTCAGGGGTGAGATCATCTGTGAGTGTGATGGAGGGGGCAAAGCTGTTGGGGGCTCAGGGAGATGGAGAAGGTTTGAAACAGCTGCTGTGGGGAAGGCAACTGGGAATCTGGCAGAACCAAATACCAGACAGAGAGGATGGGGCTGGAGTGTTTTGGGAGCTCTGCCGTGTTCAGTGGCCTCGCCACCTACTTTCTGCAGTGTGGAGGAAGAAACAGGAAACAGGCAGTGCTGTGGCCCAGGGTTAGAGATTGAGCCAGATAGCCTAGAGTGGTAGAAGAGGCCATTGTTGAAAGAGCTAGTGACGAAAAACTAGTCTAGGGACTTGACTGACAAGGCACAAGGGCAGGTCCTGGGGCATGCAAGACCTTTTGCTAGGCTGTTAGTACTATGGGTCGTGAAAGGAGAGGTGGGGACAGTTGAGAAGGATCTTGGGACCAAAGAGCTGATAAACCACAGGTCCAAGATGTCCCAAGGTGGAAGATATAAATGGAAAAAGAATATTTTGAAGCCGTGGGAGTTGAACAGTGATATTGCTGCTGGCTGGCAGAGAAGGCAGCAGCTGATAGTGTCCTACAGGAAGGACACGGGTACCCACAAGGAGGCGTGTGGTTGGATAGTCTATCCTTCCAAAGATGGGAACAGCCATTTATAGTAGCATTTACTAGAGGGCAAGGATGACTCTGTTTCCCTGTCCTCAAAGTGCGGGAAAGGGAACTTGGAAGAGGTCAAAAGTGAAGCTTGCGTTCAAGGACCCCTGCTAGTTAAGAGGAGGAGGCTGCAGGAGGCAGTCTTAGGGAAAGTGGTTAAGGTCTGAGGCAATGTGACTTTTGCGCTTTCCTTGGGAAGGTACAGCAAGGCGGGTAGAGCTTTGAGTACAGTTCCGGGGGTGGAGGGTTAGAGCAGGGTGGGAGAGGAAGACATAGTGAAGTGCTCCAGTGGGTGGAAAGGTGAAGGCATCAATCAGGTGGTGGGGATCTCCCATCCTGAGTGCACATAATCCACAATAGACTAGACTCACCCAGACTTGCCAGCGCAGGTGAAGTTTCTGAAGTCCCTTGTCCCTATGCAAGGACATCTCCCCTCTACTGCCTTTAGCCCTCAAGGACCTCTGAATAGGAGGAATGGGCTGGCCTACAGATCTCCTCTGGAGACTTACTGGGGAAGGACTGGGATCAGGTAGACTACAAAACCCTTACTCAGCCCCTCACTTAGGAGAGAACCCAGGGTATCTGTTTGGACAGCTGAGGGCTGGGCTCCTGCACATAGCTTTTGAGTGTTTAACCTATACTTCCTGCCTGTGTTGCATCCTCATGCTGACAGGGGCTACTCAGCAGCAGGCAGGACGGGTAGGTGTGTGTATATATGCACATGTGTGTGCACATGGTGTGGCACTTGGTGGGAGGGGGTGTCTGAGCATGCTCTGTGAAGTCTGCGTGTGGCCTGGTGTTTGGTGCTTCCGTGACCTGAACTGCTGTATGCGTGGTTTCCATTGCTAAGTTGTGCTGGCCTGACTGAATGCCTGGGGTTGCAAGGGTTTGGGCAACATGGTGAAGATGCCCCACTGTAAGAGATGTAGGCTGAGGCCAGTTCTGCCCCTGTATGTGTCGTGCTAGAGATCAGGGAATGGAGAGGGAGAGAGAGTTCAAGCATCAAGGGAAGGAGGTGGATGCTTAAGTCTCAATGTATGAAGGGCGTCAACTGGCCCATCTGGGAGGATTTAGAGAATATGAAAAACCCATTGGGGTTTTTTAGGTGTGCACTCCTGGAGGCCCAGGACCCTTGACCCTGAAGGAAGTGGAGGAGTTGGAACAGCTGACCCAGCAGCTTATGCAGAACATGGAGCACCCTCAGAGGCAGAGTGTGGCTGTAACGGGTGAGTCCACCACCCGCTGTTTGGGAACACCTCCCCTGTTGGTATGTTGGCTGAGTGTGAACTTACAAGCTCTTGTGAGCTTCTGGACTTCTTGCTGAGATGATATTTTTTGATCCCCCCAGAGTCCTGTGGCCAATGCAATCAGCCATTGGCCCGTGCACAGCCTGCGGTTCGTGCACTGGGACAACTGTTCCACATCACCTGCTTTACTTGCCGGCAGTGTCAGAAGCAGCTGCAGGGAGGGCAATTCTATAGCCTGGAGGGAGTGCCATATTGTGAGGGCTGCTACACTGTAAGTCTGTGTTGGGCCTTCTGGCTGGGGTGGGGCTGGATGATTCTTGGAAGATACTTGGGTACCCTGGTTCTCTCACAACCTGCTGTGATTGTCTGCTAGGACACTCTGGAGAAGTGCAGCACCTGTGGCCAGCCCATCACTGACCGCATGTTGAGGGCCACTGGCAAAGCCTACCATCCACTGTGCTTCACCTGTGTGGTGTGTGCCTGTCCCCTGGAGGGCACCTCCTTCATTGTGGACCAGGCCAGTCAGCCCCACTGTGTCCCTGACTATCACAAGTGAGGACCTGTCATGTCTCTTTTCTGTTCCATCTATGTTTTGTCTGGTAACTAGGCTGTCACCTTGCTCCAGGTCAGTCACAGACCATAGATCTTGCTTGCTGGCCATAGTTGTGACTTTAGGCTGCTTCCATGTTAGCCTTGGCTCCTTTGGGCTTCTTGGGGTGTGCCTTGTGTTCAGCAATTGGTCCTAGAGTGGTTATGTTTACACACAGGCTGGATTCTCAAAGTTCCTTGGGAGCTCAGCTGCTTAGAGTACAAGCTTCTTCCTAGAACTATAATAATCCTAGGCCAGCTGGCAAAGTACCAACATATAAAACTACAGGATGTAAAAATTGAAGTCTGTTCTGACCTTGGGCAGGTTGTCTGGGGCATACAGTTGCAGGATTTTGTGTGGATGACGACTAGGATTCCTGGTCCCTCTGCATTCTCTAAGGTCAGGCTGGAGGTCTGCACATGCAGAGGGAGGTGTCTTGTGTCCCCCTTTGGGGTTCCTGGTGAACTGTACTATGGGTAGGGCAAGGGTGTGGGAGCGAACACCTGTGACAGAGGTGTGGGAGATGGTGCATTGTGTGAGTGGAGAGGCAGGAAATTCCTCTTGATAAGGGCCTGCTGTGTGTATGCCACTTGGTCCGTTGGCCTTTCTCATGAACTTGCTCCACCCAGATATGTGGAATAAGCAGGTGTTCCCTGTGGCCACCCAACCTGTGCCTCCTTACCCTGTGCCCTCTAGGGGCTGAAAACCCAAGGTGCTTGGATCCACTGAACCCTTTGGGCCTGCTTTCTGACCCTTTAGGCAATATGCTCCAAGGTGCTCTGTCTGCTCCGAGCCCATCATGCCTGAGCCTGGCCGCGATGAGACCGTTCGAGTAGTTGCTCTGGATAAGAACTTTCATATGAAGTGTTACAAGTGTGAGGTCAGTTGTCCCCTTCTGTCTTGCAGTTTTTACTTTGAGCCTTGGAAAAACTTAGGTACTTCCCGATGGGAGAGAAGAGTTGTGGGTTTGCCTGTTTGTGTGTGTGTGTGTGTGTGTGTGTGCACACGCGCGCGCGCACGCATTGTGATGGGCATGTCGGAGGTTATAGTAGTGAGAAGCAGTCAGAATGAAGTTGGGATAGGATTGGATAGGCTTCAAACCTGTAGTGGGGCAGATTCCTGGAGACTGTCTACTCCTGCCTTTCCTGCAGGAGAGACCTAGCAGGAAGCACCAAAGTAGTATGGTCAGGAAGACATGCAAGGACAGGACATCAGCCCCAAGCCTATGAAACACTTGGTCTTCCTACTTTAGGTACAGGAGGGTGAAGCAGGAACCTTCCTGGCCATTGTCCCTCATACCCTTCCTCCTTTCCAGGACTGTGGGAAGGCCCTGTCCATTGAGGCAGATGACAACGGCTGTTTCCCTCTGGATGGCCATGTCCTTTGTCGGAAGTGCCACACTGCTAGAGCCCAGACCTGAGTTGAGGATGGGCCTCCTGCTAGACCACAGGTCCATCCCCCCACTGTGGACCACCCACACTGAGACCAATCCTTGCCTCCACCCTCCCTGCATTCCAAACCCCTCCCCAGTGTCTCAAGTGCCCTGACTCAGGGCCTCAGCACGGCCTAGAGGTGCTGAGGCCCCCTGTCCTGGGCTCCAACCCTTGCCTCTCCTGCAGGGATTGCCATCATCCTGAGGTCCCCAACCCAAGGGTCACGTCTAGTGCTGCTGCTCTCACTGCTGCACCCATGCCCTTGGCTGGCCTGAGCAGCCTATGCAATGTGCTTGCTGAGGGTAGGAGAAGCCCTGACCCTCCAAGAGCCTGGCTCCAGCAGCCTGGACACCACTTTGCCCTGTACTGCTAGGTTGTGGCCACAGCTAAGATTATAAAACCTCATTTTCCAGAATCGCTAGTTCTTGATTCTTTGACAATCCTGAACTCCTGGTGTTGAATAGAGGGAATCAATGGGGGGTGGGGAGGGAGGTCAGGGGCTGAGATGAAAACTCAACTCCTGTTTATTTACAAAAATAGATAATACATATGTAAGTATATATATTAAACCCTCCCCCAGCACCCACCCACCCACAATCCCCTTCACTTGTAACCTCCCCCCCTTTTATAAACAAAGGCTCCTAGGTCCAAAGGCAGAGTCCTGGTTGAATGGGCAGGAGCAGCACCGATAGCCTACATCTGGTAGGCTGAGGAAAAGCCCAGGGAGTGACCCCAGCCCTGTCCTTGCTCATGGAGGTGGGCAGAGGGCTGAAGCATTCATTCAGTGGTCACTTAGTCTTTAAATCCTTGAATACTGCAGAGAATGCGTTTCTGGTGTCCCGGCAAAGTGATTCCCATCTGTGTCAGGTCCCTGCAGAAGAGGGAAGAGAGGCCTTGAGTCTAGAGGCTCTACCTCAGCTACCCTCCCATGCCCAGGCTGCCTGGTCCCAGAGTCCTCACTCAGCAGTCAGCTCCAGCACACACTCCATGGTGTCCAGCCCAGCCGAGTGGAAGTGTAGGATGTAGCGCTTCATGCGTATGGACTCAAGCCACTCAGAGACACTTCGGTAAGGGATCCCATCAGAGCCACTCAGGCTGGGCAGCCGCAGGGTCACCCTGTGGGATATGTCATGCTTGTCTCCCTGAAGTACAGGAGCTGGATGGCCTGGGCCACCACATCGCAGCAACAATGAGTCAGATGCTTGCAGATCTAGGCTCTGCACCTAGACAGGCTGTTATCTGAGCCTACTTCCTGGCCTGTTTCCTGGTTTGCTCTGCTCAGAGGAACAGGTGGGCAGCTGACTGACCTGTTTCAGGGGTAGATCTAGGGAGTGTGGCTGCCATTGGCAGTGAAGCAAAGTGAATCCCAGCTCTTTTTTGACATAGATTCATCCTGACTAAGATTAATCAGAAGGCAGGAGAAGGGGCCTGCAGAAAGGTGCTGTCTGGCCTTCTAAGATGGCCACCTAGGAGCAGCCCTCACTTGCCATGTTCAACCCCGACTGACTGTTATTCTTACACTCTGATAGGCACAATACAATGAGTGTTCCTGTAGGAAAGCCAACCAGAGCCAAAAACCATTAGCAAAGTAAATCTGCTGGGGGAAAAAATAATCCAGCATTCCAGAAAGATTAGCACACACAGTCTCCAGCGTCCGAGGGAGTTGTGCTCCAAAAGATAGTCTCAAAAGTTGGAACATGGAAAACAATTTCTCCCAGAAACAAGGTTATATATGGTGGGTTTGATACAGAGGCCAGTACACCAGGGTGCCTTACCGGATAAAGCCCTTAAAGTCCAGCCTTGCCTGGCTCCCCAACTTGGCCCCCTCCTTCCACTTCATTCTCTACATTCTGGCCATATTTTTGATAAAGTACAATGTTTGGAAACTGGTCAGCATTTCTTGTTCTCAGAATCCTACCTTCTCCTCAGGGCTGGTCCTCTGTACTGATCTCTGCTGCCTCTTCATTCTCAGGGCTGCTGTCCTTAAACTGGATGCTGCCATACTGTGATCTGTCACTCCTCAGCTCCTGTCAGACTGGTCATGTCTGGCAGACCTACTCAGACTCCCTCCTGTCCCTACCTCAGTCTAGCTGTTTAAGCTCTCAGGGACAATCTCCAGGCTGTACCAAAGAGCTTATACCAGTGGGTCCTCCAAGATTTGTCAAATCTGCATTTCTCCTCTACATGTCAGAATATATGTGTGGGGAAAAGAAAGTATCCCAAGTTTCAGATGGCTATAGGAACACCAGAGGTGGGGTCTTAGTCATAAAGCAACATAGTGGGAGGGACAAGCAAGAGAGACTAAAGGTCCCAGGGAAAATAAGAGTGAGGTGGGAAATGTAGACCTAACTCCTTAAATCATACCTTTAAAAACTTCTGATGTTCAGACCAGCTAGTGTGCCCTCTCTTTCTTACCTTCCATCAAGTTACCACCATAGTAGGTAGATCCTGCCTCCATTAGCCTAGCTTTTCCAGAGAGCAAGGGCTGGGTGCTATCTCTTATACCAGATTCTGTCCAGAGCTCCCCAGGGTCCAGCATTCAGTGGATAGAATGGAATGTCCATTTTTATTTTTCCAGATTTGACCTCCAAACTCCTATCCTTCTTGAACATGGTTACCTGGGGTCAAAGTTGGCAATGGTCCTTAGGGAATGGGGGTCAGTAAGCAACTGTTCCAGATGTGCCTGTAGCTGGAGGAAGTGGGGACGACGGGCACGGTCATAAGCCCAGCAGTTCTTCATGAGTTCATACAGAGGGGCTGGGCAGTCTACAGGAGGAGGCAACCGATACCCATCCTCGATGCTTTTCATTACCTGTAGCAGGAGACAGGGAGAGATGACTATGCAGGAAGCTAGGCCCACTAGAAAACCACTTTACGCAAGATAATTGAGATGTCAGCCTCTAAACAACCCTGACCAGGTTAGCAAAGAACGAACAGAGAAGGAAGGGAACACAGGAAATAATGCCAAAAATTCGAATTGAGAAGAAATACTCATAGGAAAAGACCATGGAGGAGTTTGTGTTGGGGGGGGGGGGGGGCGCAGGGTGCTAAGAAGAGGCGTGAGGAGTATCAGGGATGATGTGGGGAATAGTCCAGGTTTACCTCTTGATTGCTCATCTCCCCATAGGGCTTGTCGCCAAAACTCAGCACCTCCCACATTACAATCCCAAAGCTCCACACGTCACTGGCTGTGGTGAAGATCCGATGGGCAATAGCTTCTGGGGCGGTCCAACGGATGGGGATCTTTCCTCCCTAAGCAGGCATTACATAGGATTGTGATGTTTCCGGGCATCGGCACATACAAAAGTATGTGGAAAGGGAATCTGAGGCCTCATACCTGTGCATGGATTATCAAATGGTATCACACATGTGAGTGTGGATGGGGCTCTAACCTGGGTTTCGTAGGTGCCATCAAAGTCATCCAGGAGGCGAGTTAAGCCAAAGTCAGACACTTTACAGCACAAGCTCTGATTCACCAAGATGTTCCTGGCAGCCAGGTCTCTATGGACATAATTATGGCCACTGAGGTAGTTCATGCCGGATGCTATGCCCAGCAGCATAGCCACTAGCTGACCAGGAGCTAGCTGGTCCTCCCGCTCCTGTAGTAGGGTGAATATACATCAAAGGATGAATAGGCTCCCATGAGGCATGAGGCTCCATGGTGGGACCCCTCATGAGTTGGCCCTCTGCCTGGCTCACCTTCAGAAAGGCATCCAGGGCTCCATGTTCCATAAACTCTGTGATGATCATGATGGGCTTCCCTGAGACACAAGACACGCATCACTCACGCCCAGACCCGGCTTTCCTCCATTTGCCAGCCTGCTCCCCTCCTCCATTGCTCCCACCCCTCTCCTCCTTCCTACACATTCCACTCCAGTTCTTGGGGACTACGGCACATACTTTTTGTGATGACCCCTTCTAGGCGCAGGATGTGTGGGTGGTTGAACTGGCCCATGATAGTTGCTTCTCGAAGGAAATTCCACCAGTGGCCGTCTGGGGATGTGTCTTTCAGGGTCTTAATGGCCACAGTCTTGCAGTCTTGGCTGGGGAGTCTCAGGGCTCCCCGATACACTTCTCCAAACTCTCCTAGATGGAAGGAAAATGAGGTTGTGGCCTGATGCAGTCAGACTATCCCGTGATTGGGCCCTGAGTGACACCTCCAGTCCTCCACTTTCTCCTAACTGGGAATCTGAGGAAGGACAGAACTCAGGTTGACCTTCTGGAGAAGTGATAGTCTAGAACCAACATGAAGCTCTGCAACCTAACCAATACTGTCTTCCATTGCTAGCATGCCTCTTGGCTTATGTTAAGTAAGTACCCACTAAATGCAGATGGACTGAGCTGTACTTGTGAAGGACAAGCTGGGCCAGGGCTAGAGCCCAAGTTACAGGAAGCCTGTGAGTGAGTGAGCTCCCTGGTCATGGCTCTTGCTGGCTCAGCTGCAGTACTGACAAGGACACTACCAATCTTTGTTCTCTGTTGAGATCTATTTTCCCTGGTGACCCAGGTGATTGGGGCAGTCCAAGGACATTGGGCCCCTTATGGGGCAGAATGCTCACTTAGGGAGGCTTTGAATAGCTCCTTCTTTGGGAACCATCTGAGAACAACCCCACATCTTGGCATGGTGACACTTCTATGGGTAGAGATGATGTGGTTGATATTCTTTATCAGAAAGACCATAACCACAGAGCAAAGTGTGTAGGAGGCAGAGGCTGCTCCAGGGCATAGCAATTCAAGGAGGATACAGGATCGAGCAAGCATGGGCTGACCTGGGAACTCAGCCTCAAAGGAAGGAACCTGTTAGCAGCCATGTGCTGCCACACAGAGGGACCAGCTGGGTCACAGCAGGGCTTACCTTCCCCTATGACAGTGTCCACAATCAACCAAGCTGGGTCCAGTTCCTGGGCAAAGTCCAAGGCTCCCTGTGCAGGGTCCTCATAGGCCTGGAGGTCCACGTAGGGTTTTAGCCACAGCTTGTCCTCTGGGGAGGACAAGAGGCCTGGCCTCAGCCATTGCAGCATATACTTCAAGGAGTAGAGCATGGGGGTCTGGCAAGAAGGGCAGATAGCTGACCCCTTCTCAGTCTTCTCTGTTCTCTGAGCTGAGCCTGGCTTTAGCTCAAGCACAGAAAGATCTCTATTCTTAGCAATGGAGCCTCCACATGGATCCCAGTCCTTTTTCTTGTCTATGCTCCAAGCTCTTCTGTCCTACTGTTCAGGGTCCACAGCAGAGGCCAGACTGAGACCCTTAAATTCCCTCCCCTGAGCCATCCAACCTCCCTATGACTTGTGGCCCAGTTTCTGTCCCCATGCTGTCCAAGTCACAGCTCATTCACTCAGTTGAAGCCTCCCTTCAATGCCAGCTACTCAAATAGACAGCAGGCACTCCCTCTGGCAGGGCCATCTAATGAGGTGACAAGCAGGAAGCCCACATGCCTCAGAGGACTTCAACCTCCTCCTGCCTGGCCTTAGCCCACAGACCTGACAGCCAGGATGGAGAACACTGTCCAGAGCCCGGGGTGGCTGTGCACTGGTACCAAGAGCTAGTAGATAATTCCATCAGAACTGCTAACAGCTATCAGGGCACAGTTAATTAACCAAAATTAATTACGTGACAAAACACAAGATCCCTAGGGCAATATACCCTACCAACATTCCCACATTCCCAGAGCTGACCTGGTCATCACACACACACACACACACACACACACACACACTCCTGACTCACCTCGATCGACATTGGTGGTACGTTCACGCTGCCTCTGCTGTCTTTGTCGCTGGCCTCTCCTGTGGAGGTAGGGCAACTTCTTCAGGGACTCAAGGAAACCTCAGTGGTCCAGTGAGCTCTGGCTGAATTTGCCACAGACATGAAAGCTGGATGTGGGGCATATCTGAGCCTTGGTTTTAGGGGACAGGAGGATCATCAGAGGGTACAGGCGTCTACCAAGGCAAAGGGACCCTGGATGCATGGGTGGGGAGGACAGAGCCAGCACCTTGAACGGAAGACATAAATCCCGATCAGCAGAGCTATTCCAAGCAGCAGCCCAAAGATGATGGCCACAATCTCTCCTCCGGTCAGGCTCCTGGAAACTGGGCAATAAGAGTCAGATGTCTGGGGGCTCACAGTCCTGAGGGGTGATAGAGGCTAAAAGGTGGATCCTGAGTATTCGCAGGGTCAGTTTTTAAGTAGACATTGGGTTATGTCTCCCTTAATAGAGATTATTGAGTGGGCATGTCTATGTGTATAAATACAACGAAGAGCAAAGGTCATTAAAAAGTAGGAGCTGAAGTACCTCCATGAGATGACTGTTGTGTATGTTTGAGAGGGACAGGAGATAGGTAACCTACCTGGAGGGCTAGTCCGAAACTCATGGTCAGGGGAGAAAGGCCCAGGGCCCTGTGGTGTCAGGGTTCGCACTCTCACAATGTATGTGGTATCTGGCTGTAGTTTTGTCAACAAGACCCTGGGTTCCAGAACCATCTGGTGCCATTCTTCATCCTGTGGGTGGGACTTGCATTAATGAGGATGTGCTGAGCCAGCTTTGGTAGAATAGACAGACAGACATGGAAGGGCCTGTCCAGGGTGGGCTGCAACAGTAGGGTCAGAGACCTTTGCAGATGTTTATCCCAAGAAAGCAGGTTTGTTTTGATGCCCCCCCCCCCCCCCATGCTATACTCCAAGTTAGCAATGTTAGCATAAAACCCCGAATGGTATCTCCAGGTAGCTTTCTGACCTGGTTTAACACATGCAGCTCATAGCTCAGATTCCCTCCAGGATTTCGGGGTCGGGACCCTGCCCAAGTCAGCTCCAGCTGCCTCGATTCTTTCTTTACCAACTTCAGTGATAGGCCGGAGAGTGACTCTAGACACCCAGAATGACAAGGTTGAATGTAGAAAGAGAGTAGGAATAACTTAAGTTGCATCTCCACTGCCTCCTGCCCATCACTCATCTCTGTGGTCTTAGACTTGCTCCAGGTGCCTTACCTGCATGCCCCATGTTGATGCTGAGGGAAGTGCTGCTAGGGCTGGAAGTGTCCAGACCTGAAACTCTGTTTTGGGATTTGATGGTAAATGTGTAGTTGGCATAAGGCTCAAGGCCTTCAACTTGCACAGTAGACGCAGTGAGCCCTGAAGCCCCCGGGGAAAAGCGCACGCCTTTTCCACACGGTTGGCAGGGACCCCCATCCTGTGTAATGCCCCGACACTCCAAGCACTCCACACTGTATCTGGTATCATGGCGCCCCCCCGTATCTCTAGGGGGCTCCCAGCGCAGGGAGAGCTGAGTCCCTGATGAAGAGAAGCTCAGATTTTGCGGAGCCGATGGGGGACCTGTAGTAGAAGAGAAGCCATCAAATAGGTGCCCCTTGTGCTCTCACCTGAACTACTGATCCCTGCTTCCTTCCGCCCATCATCCCAATCACTGATGCTCTCCAAAGCCCTCATGAGAGATTTGACTTCTACCAAAGAGGAAGTAGTGTGTAACCACACCTCTGCATTCCAGAGAAAGGAGAGGGCAGGGAGGGGTATAGTCAGTGCCTGCCTACCTGGGTCTCCACTATTTGGTAAGTTCGGGGAAGTCCTGCCCCAAAGAGGACCTAGCCCCTGTTGCCAGACTGCCAGGCCCTGGCTGCAAGACTTACGTGTGCATGCCACCTGGGGGCTCTCCCCAGGGGCTCGGTAATGTCCATTTTCACAAGTACAGATGGTAGCCCCCTCAGACTCTGCTGTGCTATGTTGGGGGCACTTGAGACAATGGAGTGTATCCATGTCCATTCGGTAGAAGCCAATAGGGCAGGCTGAAAAGAGAAGGCAGAACCTTGCTTTCTGTTTTTTCGTTTTTTGTACGAACCAACCCTATAAACAATTACCCGCTCCCTGGAAGTGGAACCACCTTGCAGACATGTCACTCAGGTTAAGTCTTGGAAATTAAGCCCTTCTTTGGGAGCTGGAAGCCCCACCCAGATGGTCCCTGGAGTCCCCACTACCCTGTTTCTTACCAGTGCATCCCACACTGCCATTGTTATCCTCGTAGCCAGGTTCACAGTGGCACTGGCCCACAGGTACGAGCCACTCGCCATCGGGGCTGCAATGCATACGTGGTGTACCTGAGGATGCCGGGCTGATCTGGGCATGGGAGAGGCAGGTTCCGGCTACTTCTACCAACCCTCCAGGTCCAGGGAGAGTGTCGGGGAAATGGGCCAAACCATGCACAGTCTCTGCACAGCGCTGGTAGAACACTCTTACAGACACTAGTGCTACACAGGAACCTGGGTTGTGGAAAGCAAGGTAGAGGCCACGGCGGGTGAGGTGACCCAAGGAGCAACGCTCTACGTTCAGCTTCATAGAGCCAGATGCCAAGTCTCTGCTGGTGAAGCTCTGGTCTGCTGCCACAGTCGTGACCTAGGAGAGAAGAAGGCACGATGGCGAGCTTATGCTTCATCCCTGCATAACAAATAACTCTTGGTCTAATACAGGCTGACTACTTCTAATCCACAAATCTAAAACGTAAAGTGTCCCCAAACCTGACAATGCCTATAGCATGCCACAAATTCAAATTTTTATATATGCTATCATGTGATGAATCACAGCAAAAATGCAATCATCCTAAAAAATTTGTGTGAAATTCCTTCAAGCTACATGTATAAAGGCATATATGAAACAAGTGAATTTCATAATTAGAATTTGGTCCTGTATCCCCAAGATATGTGTATATAATTATTCCAAAGTCTGAAATCTGAAGTAGTTCAGACCCGAAGCCTTGTGGATAAGGAGCACCCAATATATATAGCCATGATGGAAAAGCTTATGATGTACGAGGTCCCAGGGTAAGCATTTTGTAGATATGTTGTAGAGCTCATGCAATAACCCTATGAGACAAAATGTCTTACCATCTTTCCTTACAGAAAAGGAAATTAAGGTTACAACAAGTTAGGCTTTCTAACAGTATAGCTAAGATATGATGGAGCTAACATTGGACCCAGAGAGAGGAATGCTACAGACCATAAAATTTCCACTACTGGGAGGTGTTCCCAAGCCTGTTGCCAATGAGGTGATCAGTTACATAGTATGTCATAACTAATTTATTACCAGTAGCAAACTTTATAACCTTTGCTCTTTGGAAAGAAATGAGAGCACATCCTATAATAATAAGCTCCAGACTGTTTTATATTCTAGTATGTTTCTATTCTATGAAAGAACGGCATGGTACTAGTGATTGGCAGCCGGGAACTGTCCTATGTAATTCCAGCAATACTCTTGGGGGCATATCATCTATGAAAACAATGGGCATCAAGGTAAAATGTCAGAATACCTCCATACTACACTTCCCCTTTCAATTAAAGCACCAAGCTATATCAATGGATACAAGTAATAAGGTTCTTATATAATGAGGTAACCAATGTTCAGAAAGGTTAAATGATGCCTTAAAGCCAGGCACAGCCAATGGTACTCAATGGCTGTGGTTCTGGTGTCCTGTCCTTCGTTCTTTTCCTTATTCTACATTTGCACTTGCTTCCAGTTTCTGCTCTGTTTCTCCTTGGCTGAGCTGGGTCACTGTGAGCATCAAGGTAAGGATTTGTTTCAGGGTTGGGGTAGCATGAAGGGGCAGCAGCACCTTTTGGAACAAAGGCCGTCGGAGCTGAATGCCCACATCCTGGTCACTTTCCATGTAGAAGAGGTTGAAGGTCTCCTTGCATCCCAGAGGCCTAGCTCCCCCTGGAAAACTCTTACAATCCCGCACAGTGAACTGCAGCTCTACATGGACTCGTGAAGCCTCCTCCCCTCGGTAGATCCAATTGGAGCGAAGCCAGTGGTCAGTGTCTCCAGTTTCCTGTACTGGGCAGTCCTGGTACATGTACAGGGGTGTCCCATTTAGCATTTGTTGTACCTCATTCCACTGCAAGAAGAGAATAAGACTCAGTGAGTGACCAGAGCTG
This sequence comes from Lophiomys imhausi, assembly GCA_907164525.1. Taxonomy (NCBI): domain Eukaryota; kingdom Metazoa; phylum Chordata; class Mammalia; order Rodentia; family Muridae; genus Lophiomys; species Lophiomys imhausi. The sequence goes on along the minus strand of CAJQZJ010032268.1, from coordinate 2,743,081 downwards.
ATAAAGAGGGAGCTGGAGTCAGAACTCCCAGGCTAATGAGGCCCTCCTCAAAGGACCTTCCAGTCCTAGGACAGTAAGTTAAGTGTTTCAAGCTGAGGGAGTTATCTGGACTTAGGGCACATAAGACAGCAACCCCTTAACATCCTAGATAGCCCTGGTTGGTTCCTTAATTTCATCTGCTTCAAATACAAGAGTGTGGGTAGGAATTTTAACCTATTTAATCAGCAGAACTATCAGATACCCACAAAGGCAAAGATCATTCAAAATCTTCCTGTTTATTCAGAGCCTTATTTTTCAAATAGTAAAGCCTCCCTGCCCTTGGATAACGGGGACAAGCAAAGAACTATCTACATGGGGAATCTCACCCTATTCAGTATTCCTTCTAGTTACAGCCATCACCCAAATCTGAACAGTTACTTGGACTACCAGGTATCATCTTGTCTGCTGCTTGACTTTCTTTTTTCCACACTGAAATAATTTTTAAATCTAGTGATCATAATGGCTGGGACTACTTTAACTTGTACAAGCCACGGATATAGACCCAGTAAGAAGTGGCTTGCCTAAAATCTAAGGGACTCACTTAGTATCAAGAGGCAGAGTTGGAATATGAAGCCATGAACTTCAGGTACAGAATTTATGCTCTTGATCTTCACCTCTAGCAGGTTCGGGAATCAACTTACAAAGCTTAGTTCTCTCCCTCCCTCCACCTTTATTCTTATAGGCGGCCATTCTTAATGGTTTGAAAAAAAGCTGGCTAGACCCTCCTGAAAAATAGTCTAAATTCTGTGGTGTTAGAATAAATCTCATACAAGGGTTATTCTGTAACCTCTTGTTATAACAAATAATGCTCTGAAACTATGTCTATAGAATACATATAGACCCACCTCTTGTTGCAATATATAAACAGCATGCCATCAAATGGATGCCCCATAATCATTTTTTTTTTTTTTTCAAGAGGTCAGAGCTTCACATTTTATTTTTAAGTATCTCTAGGTATGATACCATTGGGAAGCATTACCTTTAAATTTGTATCAATATACAAAGATCTATTCAATTGTGGTTAAATATACTCTAATTATGTATCAATATACCAAGATCAATGCCTATGTAGCCCAATATAATCTTAATATTACGTCCATATGGAAGGGTCAATACCATTGTGTCCAACTATAATCTTAATTTTGTATCAATATACAAAGATCAATACCGGTGTAATCCAATACAATCTTATTTTTGCACAATAAACAATGGTCAATACCACTTTAGCCAAATAAACTACTAAATTTGTATCAATATACAAAGGTATAAGGGCATATTCAATAATCTGCCCCTTCTTCCTGGACCTTCCTGTGCTATGTCTATATCTCATTTATCTCAAGCCCATGCACTCCTACATAGGAGAGGAAGAAGGATACAGAAAAGGAAAAGTAGGAATTCCCTGGGGCTACCCTCCAAAACCCATTAAGACAGGACCATTTATCAGCTTGTAGACTCTTCCCCTACATAACAGAGTTTTCAGTTATCCTTCAAATAACCAAAAAGATGGGCGGAGAAACACCCTCCCCACCCTCTGGGCATGGGACGTCGCTCTCTTAAAGTGACTTCCTGTTGATTTGGGTCGTAGTAGACCTGTTTGCCCCATAATCATTTAACCATTCACCTATCGTTGGGTAATTATTTAGTTTTTAGCTTTTTTTTTTAATTTTAGGAAAGCAGACTGATGGATGTGAGATTTCTATACAATTGATGAATCAATGATAGATAGAAAGATCACAAATTTCATAAATGTCACTAAATTGACCTCTAAATGCTTTATCAGTTTACACTTCCACAAAAAGTGAAAGAAAGTTCATTTTCTACAAAGCTCATCAGAAGTGGCATGAATGTTGTTTTTATATTTTGCCAATTCTATGGCCAAAGCAGCTTCTTAGTCCTTCCAGTCACATTTCTTTGAAGGGCAGAGGTTGCATGTTTCTCTTCTGTTCATGGCTATTTATATTTTTATTGAATTCTGTTGACTGTTATTCACTTGGTGAGCTTTTAAAAAATACATTATAGATACTAATTATTTACTTGGCACATATGTTTCAAATATTCTCAGCCATGTCAAATTTTTAATAGTGACACCTTTATGTGAAAACACTTTTTTTTTTTTTTTTTTAACATACATCATGAGCTTTTGGGCTGTGTGTTTTGGCTGAGACCACGAATTTCCTTGTATCTTTTGACATGACAATTTTGCAGATTTGTCTTTCCTTTCATTCTGTCATAAAAATTACAGACATCCAGTTGGCAGTATGGGGACCCATCAATACTGTTGGGGATCAGTGCACAGCCCAAATATATTTATTTGCCATTGTTTGAGATGAATACTTGGAAAAAAAACTACAGATACAGGATTAATTCATATAAGCTGCCCCATGGTAAAGGAAATTTACATCTTTGGAGGGGATTTAAATTAGTGAGCTCTCAGTACCAGGAAGAAGGCCACTTAAGAGAAAACTTCTGGGCTGGAGAGATGGCTCAGCGGTTAAGAGCGCTTCTGTTAGCTGCTCTTCCAGAGGTCCTGAGTTCAATTCCCAGCAACCACATGGTGGCTCACAACCATCTATGATGAAATCTGATGCCCTCGTCTGGCAAGCAGGCATACATGAAGACAGAATACTGTGTACTTAATAAATAAATCATTAAAAAAAAAAAAGAGAAAACTTCTTTTACAGCAGAGACTTTTAAATGGGCACAGCAGGACAGCCTTTGTTCATTTCACACTTGGGCCTGTGACACCTCCTCAACCCCACTCCTTTCCAAAGCTCAGGGTAATACACAAGCTTCAACCCTCTGAACCTTCCTGGAATTTTATCCTGTGTGAATGAGGGTAATTAAAATAGGGTTTCTCCTGTTCATCCATCATCTGCTGTCCTTTTCACAGGCTCACTTAGGGAGAGGGTAGGAGGTCTTTCTGTCTGTCCCTGGCAATGGTAATATTTTCCACATTGACCTGAATTCCATGGGCCACATGAAAATATTGTACATATGGATTTGTGTTTGGACTTTCTATTCTGTTCCATTGGCCTGGGTGTTCTTGACATCATTCCAGGTTTTAATTACTGTTGATGTTCTGATTATCTGTTGGTGGGAAAGATACCATACTTCATCAGTAACATTCTTTCTCTTAAGTATTTTCTCAGCTAGATATTGTTAAGAAAGCACATAGATTTCACAAAATATTTTACTGATATTTTGGATGTCATCCCATAACTCAATAGAGAAGAGACTGAGGCCCTAAGAAAGTTCACCCTGAGATTTTATTACACTCCAGTGAGTGGGGCCTCATGACTTTGAAAAAAAAAAAGTATCACTGATTAAGAATTGGTAGGATGGGGCCATTTTGAAACACATCATTCTGCATTATATCACAGAGTTCAAAGATCAACAGGGGTGTCCAAAGGCCATAAAGCTGGGATGAAATGACACCTCGAGTCTACTGTGGGGAAGCTCTCCTGAGGAGCTGAAGAGGAAGGCAAAGGCCCTAGGCAGGTGGGTAGGGTGGTCGTGGTAATGTGCAGCACATCAGTAGCCAGACTGCCAAGGCTGCAGCTGGAGCCTAGGAACAGATGTTCCCAGCTGTAACTGCTTCTTCCAGTACCAGCAGTGACAGATGGGGGGCAACTATGGGGCCACGTACAGCAATCAGAATCCTTTCATTTGATACTCAGGAGCTGCTGGTTGTTACATGGGTGTATTCTGGGAGGTTGGTTCAATGGACTTAATTTGTTTTAGAAAGAGGGAAGGGGACAAGGAAGAGAACGGTGCATGGCTTCCACTGGGGCTCAGTTAGGGAAGAGTTATTTGGGTGGGGCTAGTGGGAGCCAGCAGATGGTCCTGCTGCCTTCCTTGTGGGTGATTAGCTGGTTTATGAGATGAGGCACCTATTAGAGCTGGCCTAATCTGGGATTTCCCAAACGGCCCCTCCTGGAGGATACATTATGGTTTAGTCTATTAACTCTAATTATAGGCCACTCTGTGGAGGAGCTCAAAGGGGAATCTCGACCCTCCAGTCCAAGAGAAAAAGAAAGCAATAACCCTAATCCCCAAACAGCAGCAGCAAATGCCTTAAGTACTGGAGTAAGGAAGAAAACCCAGAGAATAGGTCCAGGACCAGTAAGTCTCCAACCCTAGCGGTATTGTTCTGTGGTTCTAAGGCAAGCTCTACTGGGTTGCAGCAGGGTGTCTCTGGACTTTGGGTCTGAATGCATTCTCTATGATACACTCCACCCCTGCTCACTAGGTCTCAGGGACACCTAAGGAGGGAAGGGACTTGGAGCTGGCTTTTTCTTTCTCAAACAGCTGGAATACACTGTGTTTGTGGAGCTTGCCTGGGAGGGATGGAGAGTAAATGTGGGGAGGGACTTGGAGGGGGAGCCGCTTTTAAGTTTGAGGGAGTCAAAGTACCTTTGAAGACTTTGATGAAAGTTTTGGCTCTCCTCTTCAGAAAACAAGATCCATACATCATATACACTTTTAGGGAGCTCTCTAATATTCTGAAACCCATCCACATAACTCCACTGCAATGAATAGAGCAGAGACTGGGGATGCTTTCCAGGTGTCTCTGCTTTCATCCAGCCTTCCTTAGCATAGGCATGCTCTCCCTAGGGGATGTGAGCCCACCCCCTATTATGGTAGGAGAGTGAGGCAGAGGAATTAGTCCCTGCTGAGTGAAGTTTGACACCCCCCCCCCCACAAGTACCATTCAGGAGGCTCTGACTCAGCTTCCCCTCCCCCACTTGAGGAGACACTTCCAGTTTTTCCTGCTCTTTTCTGTTCCTCCACCCACCTCTCCACCCCATTTCCCACTGGCCTTCAGACTTGAACTTTCCCACGTCCTTCATACACTTACCCCATCTTCCGGGGGATCCAGAAGCCAGCCAAGCTCTCCTTGTGCCTTGCTTGTATCCATCAGAGTGACTGAATGGGGAGAAAAGGAGGTTGTCACCTCTGCGGGAGGAGGTGTCCAACTCCTTATATTGGGTGTTCTGGGACTCCCCAGCCCGAGGCTGCCACAACCTCTTCCTAATAATGTGACATCCCGAGGCAGAGGAGCAAAAGGGTCCAGGAATGCAGAGTGAAGAGCTCCAGGGATTATAGTGGATTCCTTCACAGTGTGAAAGGGAGCAAGGCAGAATGGAGCAAGGGCTTGGGGGCTGGTGCTTGAACCAGAGTCAGGACAACAAGCATTGGAAGAGCAACCGCAGACATTGCACCAACGGGGCCGGAGGGGGTGGGGGGATAGGAGTACCCATCTGCTGCAGGGATGCCATGGGCGGACGTCAGGGAAGCTAAGATTTTGCAGTCCTGAATGGGACCCTGGCAGGGGGCTCCTGCCAGAGTTTGACTCCCGCGGTCGATGGCTTGCTCTGGCAGGTGAGGGTATCGGAGGAGAGGCGCTAGGCTTAGCTCCGATTTTGAGAAGTGGGAGGGGCACGGTCGGAGAGTGTACAAAACTTTAGATGTTAGGTTGGACCCCTCCACCTGGGAATCCCTGAGGCTCGAGTCCTAACGCTTTCACCAGTGGCGGTACTATTTGCGGTCTGGTTAGGCTGGCAGAAGGCTTTCCACCTCAGACTTCTGAGTGCTGCAAACTCAAAGGTGGGCACAGAGAGGGTCCCATGATGCAGCAATGGGAGTGCAGCTTCCTGGCTATGATTATGATGAACTCCCTCTCTACCCGCAGCAAATAGTGCTGGCCAACAGAGGGTAGGGGTGACTGATCCCGCGGGCAGGAGTCTGGGGTTAAAGAGCAAAGATTGGCTTGGCCAATCGATGTCCCTGCTACTGGGGTTAAGCCAGGGAGAAAGAGTGGGGCGCGGGGAGGAGGGCCTCCTCAGGAATGCCGGCTCTTGCAGGCTGCTGTCCGCCAGCCGGGAAAGGGAGAGAGCGGGGGTCGGTACCTTCTTCGGCGCGTGCCCCCGGGGGTAGCGGGGCGTAGAGCAGCAGCAGCAGCGCGAGGCCCAGGGGCCAGCGCCGCTCCATGGCGCGGGCCGGGACCTGGGACCTCGGCCCCGACGGCTGGGCCAGGTCGCGAGGCACTGGGGGAGCCAGGCAGGCCAAGCGGAGGCGAGGGGCGGGGCTAGGTCGGGGGTGGGGCCTCGGCCTCACCTGGTTTACCTTCTTAAAGGGACAGTAGGGCCGGAAGGAAACTTGTTAGACAGGTAATAAACTTTAAAACCTGGAGGTGTCTTAGTCGGAACGAGACTGCGGGCGCCGCCTAGTGGGTGTTGCTAGGAGTTTACTAGACATTCTTAAGTTTAACCTAAACCCAACCCAGTCTTGATCCAGCTTTCAACCTAATTCGGCTTGACTTGAAAGAATTCTCCGTATTTATTCCTTTTTTTTTTTTTTTGCAGACTGTAGAGTTGTCATAGTCACTGGGAAATCTAGGAGCGGGAGACACTCCTTCATCCTTTTTGGCTTCTATGACGACCATGCAAATTGGTACAATCCTTAGCAAAACCATAAGAAGTCTTCAGAAGGGCCGGGCGGTGGTGGCGCACGCCTTTAATCCCAGCACTTGGGAGGCAGAGGCAGGCGGATCTTTGTGAGTTCGAGGCCAGCCTGGTCTACAAAGTGAGTCCAGGACAGCCAGAGATATTCAGAGAAACCCTGTCTCGAAAAACCAAAAAAAAAAAAAAAAAAAAAAAAAAAGAAGTCTTCAGAAGGAAGCAGGTGTGACCAGGCTGTTCAGTGGCAGAGACTGAGAAAGGCCTGCAGGCAGGGAGCCTCAAGGTGCGCTCAGGGAGTGGCGGCACATGGACCAGTTTTACTGCTGGGGTACAGCATTTGTCTTGAGAGCCAGGGCAGAAAGACAGGTGAGGACCAGAGCCTGGAAGGTCTTGGTAAACAAGTGGAGGAGGAGTTTGAACCTTGCCATACACCCACAGAGCAGACATGGGAATCTAACTTTTCTATCATTTAAATCGTTACATATTTCCATCATTGTACTGGAGGGGAAGTGATAGATTCTAGATATTTATTTAACTTTTGGAATTAATGCTTCTCATTATTTCCCATTTTTAAGAATAGAAGTATTTCTAGATAAATATGGCCCCTAGTTTCTTGGCCTACCCTATCCTTATTGACATAAATAAATAAATGTAATATATAATAATCATTAGAAAATCCACTTTTGACAGAAAGAAGCTAAATGTGCGATAGAGCTCTCCTTTCTTCACTCTGTAAAGTGTCCCAAGTAAATCACCATCTGCGATTCTTTGTAATCTCTCTCAAAATTCTCTCCTTGTCTCCATACCATTCTATACCTTACCTGTGTCTCTCTCCACTGCCCTACATGGACGTGAATTTAAGTTGTGGGCAGAGGATACACTCTATTCTGTTCTAAAGATCTCTTTTCTGGTATTCAGTGTGAGGGAAGGAGGAGGCTCATGCCTGCTCTCTGCACACAGAGTCTTGTGATTTCAGCAGGGAGGAATGGATGAAGGGGTGCAAAGCCAACAGAAGGGAGGATGGAGCGGTATTGGACAATCACTGCTAGGAAAGAAGCCAGACTCTGGTGAGGTAATGCCTGTGCTGATTTGTGGTTTGCTAAAGTTAGAAGACCCTTGGGACTCAAGGAGAGGGGGGACTGTGTGGGTGAACTTGAAGATGGGGTGAGTGCTGAGCTCTGGAAAGGAGCCCTGCTTTTTTTTGGGGGGGAGGAATCTTCTATCCTGGTGTGCTTGTTTGTTTTGTTCTGGCAACTTGACACAAGCTGTGGTTATCTGGAACAGGCAAAGTCAGCTGAAGAGTTGCTTGCCTCCATCAGATTGGCCTATGGGCAAGTCTGTGGAAGTATTGCCTTGACGAGTATGGAAGGGCCCCCCCAGTCCACTGTGGGCATACCATCCCCGGGCAGGTGCTCCCAGGGAGTATAAGAAAGCAAACTGAGCAAACCTTGGGATGCAAGCTAGTAAGCAGGATCCCTCTGTAACCTCTGCTTCAGCTCTTGCCCCAAGTTCCTGCCTGATGAAATCCGTTCATGGTGGATTATAAACTGTGAGATGAAATAATCCCTTTCTGCCTCAAGCTGCATGCATATGGGGCTTGAGTCCTTTACCTTCACTCAAGGTGATCTCAATGTGACATTTCTTCCTTGATGCTTGCTACGACAAGAGGCACTTTCAATTTTGAACTCTGTCTTTAGCTGGCAGTATCACCCTGTCAAGATATTTGTATCCTCTGGCTCCAGTTTGCTGGAGCAGCATCATATCTGAGGCCAGTTCCAGGGCCTCTCCTGGCCAATGGAAAGACGTCATATTCTGAGTTAGAAAGCTTAGGCCAGTTCCCTCAGTTGTTCTGTGCTTTGGTTGCTTTGCCTATAAAATGGGATTAATCAAGCCCATCTCACGGACTGGGAATGACAATCAGATGGGAGGAGAAAGTCCTTCCTTATCTGCTACCTCCCAAGCAAATGCTAATTTGCCAGGAGAATAATGGTGTTTGGGGCTTGTGATGTTCTCCCATAGGCCTCTCACCTTACTCCTGAGCTCAATGACCTTTGTGACTAAGATATCATTTCTTTTTCCTTTTAAAAATTAACCTTATTGAAGCATCAAGGACATGAGACAAGTTGCACCCATTCTGAGTGTACAGGTCACTGGGCTCTGACAAAAGCGTACACCCTCATTCCTGCGGCCACCTCAACCCAGACACAAACTGCTCCCATTGCTTGGAAACATTTCCTCATGCCCTCTTTGAATAGTACTAGTTCTGGCCCAGGCACCTGTCAGCATAGATGAGCATGTCCTTTTCCAGAATTTCATTAGTCTCTGGGGTCTGGCTTCTCCCCTTTAGCAGGATGTTGCCAGGATCCCTCCCAGTTGCACATGTGTCAACTGTTGGCACTTGCTAAGCATCGCCCTCTGTGTGGATGTCCTAAGACATTACTTAACAATTCACAGTGAAAGCTGAAAACTCTTCCTCTGCTCTGATTCCCTAGCAACCTAGGCCTCTGATCCTAGGGCCTCCCACACGGACTCTGCTCCACCCTCGATGAAATTGTCTGGCTTCAACCTTACCCAGCAGTCAGGAAAGAGAGCTGCGGTCTACAGGTCTATGTAGCTGGGACTTACCCTGAACTCTCGCATGTTCCTGTAGCCTTGAACTTCACACTGCTTTGGGTATATCATCTCCTACTTTCCCTGAGTAGTTCCTTTCTGACCCAGGAGAAGGTTATTATGCCCAGCTTAGGTCAAGGCCTTGTATGTCCATAACACTCTGGTTAAAACACAACTTAGATCCCTAGAAGGGTGGCCCATAAGGCTGCTAGTAACCACTCTGAGAGCATTAGCACAAATTAATTTATCAGATCAGTGTCAGGTCTCCTAAAAAGGGCCTGAATAGATGGGACCAGAACAACTCTGCTAGTTATATGGGGCTGGCCCACACTTGTAGAAGCAAGATTTAAGAGATTGTGTGGGCTGTGAGAGGGAAACCTAGCTCCTAACAGTGCACTGTTGGAGTGGATTCTGCTCATCTTTGATCATAGCCTGGTCTGGTCCTTCTCTTCCCTTCTCAGCTGTGTGCTTACCTATCTCCCCTCTGATCCTGGTTTACTATCAGGCACAGGGGCGGGGATAATAATAGTTACCGTTTATTACAGCACCTCCGCATGCTGCTGGGCACTTTACATATATTATATCTCTTCTCACACCAACCCTCTGAGCAGTGTGTTATTAGTCCATTTTATAGATGGAAAAATCCAAGGCACAGGCAGTGGGAGTCCCTTGTTAAAATCACTCAGTTGTAGAACCATTCTGTAGGACCCTTTGTTAGTGCCCCTAACTCGTGGCTTTCAGAAGCAAAGATGTCAGAGTCAGGTTATTTTGGGCTCACTTCTCCCACCCCTATGCACTAAAACTAACATGTATCATAATGTAAAGTACTATCAAATACCGTTTCATATTTTTGAATTTTATAAAATGGAGTCACCTGGAAGGTGTTCTTTGGCATTTGAGATCTTTGGTTTGCATTACAGGTGTTAGATTTACTCACAAGATTGTATGTTGATTTATTCTCAGCGTGTATGATTCACTCTCATTCGTCGTATAAAGGACATCTGATTTTTAAAGGCCTCTTACTCTATGGTTAAATGTGCTACACTTGAGTTGCTACATTGGGTGACTCCCATTGTTTATCCTGCTTCTCCCGAGTCTTCATAGCAGAAACAGGGCTGTTCTGAGATAGTGACAGTTTGAAGTGTCTCTGAGATCTCTAGAGATGTTTAAATACTCACAATAGCTGTTTGATATTATGCAAATCTCATGCTTCTTTAGCCTTAGGTTCGTCGTGTACAAAATGAGGAGGATGGTGACATTATGGTTCCAATAGGCCCCCAAACTTTATGTAATGGGAATTTAATCCCCCAGTTTAGATGCAATGGCAGTTGGGGGTGAGGCCTTTGGGAGGCAACTGGGATGAGGCGCCATCATGAGAGTAGGTCTTATGAAGGCTTAGGTGGCTTTGCACAGCAGGAAGAAGCTCAAGTTTCTATCCTGGCTCTGTCTTGTCCTGTCGTGATGCAATCAAAAGGCCCTTAGCAGACGCCTTTTGCTAAGATGCTCACTCTGTACTTTTGACTTCTCCAACTCCAGGACCTAAATCAACTTCTCTTCCTCATAAATCACCAAATCTCAGGTATTTTGTTATAGCAACAGGAGGGGAAAAAAAGGCAAAGAAAGGTGGCAACAGTATTGGTCATAGATAAGGCAAAGCAAATATGATAAAGTACAAGAATGGAAACTCCTGTAATCAGTATGTGCCTTAAAGATACAGTCATTTCATAGCTGTGCCCGGGTATATTTGTGAAGTAGGTTTGAAAGAATCTTTGGTTAAGTCTGCCAAAAGAAAAAAAGGACTCTGATTAAAATTAGTCTCTAGGTTAAACAGGATGTTTGGCTGAAGCTCAGCTCAAGATCAGACCAGAGAAAGCTAAAAATAAAAGAGAAACTAAGAGAAATCACTCAATGCACCTACGTTGGGAAGCATCAGGCAATTAAGTACCTAGCATGTTGACACTTCTAGGATCCACTTCATTCCTGTCTGTGTTAATTTACTCCAAGAGCTTCCTATATATCCTTGAAATATTAAAGTTCCCTAAAGCATTCTGGTTTTTCTCAAGGGCAAAAAGGAGTGGAGAAACTGTGAGCCAGTACTGCTTGCTTAGCCTGGGGTTATGTGGAAGAGGACTCTCAGGTTGAAAAATGGGTAGAAGAAGCCACAAAAGGGATATGAACTGATTCTGAGGCTGATGGAAGAAGAAGGGGGTGGCATAGGGAAGGTTGTGTGGGAATTACCTTGGAGTTATGCCTCACATCCAAGTGTGTATTTAGAGAGGAGCCTTTACCTAAATACTGTCTTACCAGATCTTATCAGATCTCACAGCAAAGTGAAAAACCTTCGAAGCATAACCATTTTAATATTTCAATCACTTCTGAGTCAGTGGAGTGTAAGAATGGCTAAGTCAGTCCTGTGAAGGAGCTGTGGGATTCAGACTCCTTGTGGTAATATTTTGTGTGTGTGTGTGTGTGTGTGTGTGTGTGTGTGTGTGTGTGTGTGTGTGTGTGT
>CAJQZJ010032268.1:2686251-2727823 GCA_907164525.1 Lophiomys imhausi | reverse complement strand
CACACACACACACACACACACACACACACACACACACACACACACACCCCTAAAATAAACAAAAAGAACAACTACTACAACAGCAACAACAAAAAAGAATATAATGAGTTTTGATTGTCCAAGTAGGACACAATATTGAGTGTAGAGTTTTGAGAAATGGGATTCACTGAGGAGAATCAGGGGCTGTGTGCCTTCTAGACAGGCCTGAAAGGGGGTCGTTGAGAGAAGACAACTGAATAAGTCTTAACAAATGCCTTTAGGAGCGGAGCATAGTTGAAGAGCAGGAGAGGTTTGCAGGGTGGTGTGGATTGAAAGGCAGCTTTCTGTCTCCCCGCAGAGTTTTTATTCAACTGTCCATTTAGCTTTCCTGGAAGGATGGTTGAAAAGAACAGTGTGACCTGCAGCAAGGGCCAGTTTCACTCTCCTGCGCTGCTTGTTACATGGTAGGAGGAGAGAGCAAGTAGAAACTTCAGTCAAACTCTGGCATTTCTCCCCTCTCCCTCTCTCCTTTCAATGTGTCAGATTCCAGAGGGTGCTCTTCTAGCCTGGTGTTTTGCTTTGTGATTCTGCTCTGTCATTTCAGTTTTGCTTTGAATTCTCCAGTGATGGCTGGAGTGGAAGTGAAGGGCACTGTCTAAGAGCTTCTCTGCATCTCTCCAGTTCTTTCCTTTGGTTCCAGCCTTGCCACTGTCCCTATTGTGGGTATAGGCCTCTACCAAAATGTTATATTTGTGCAGATGGAGCTCTTAAGTCTACCTACTTCTTTACTTGTCTTTTTCTCCTTGTCAGAATTGATTTTCACCTTCTTTTATTACATTCACAGCTTGAAATACATCCCACATTGCCTTTGTGCAACTTTGAGAGCTGAAAACAAATAAAACAATGAAAAATGCCTACTAGAACAATGGCACACCTTGTCATCATCATAACTGTTTTAGCCTTTGTCAAAACTCTTTACAAAGCACTCAGTTGTAGGTGACTGATGAGGAAAGCAAGAAACATGCATAGATCTTGTATGCAGAGGGAGAGTTGAGAGCATAAAACTAAGGTCCAGGACGTTCATATGCAACCAGAGTAACCAAATGTCCCAGATGTGTAGGTCAACCCTTCTATTTTTGGCCTTTGATCTTCATCCATTACTAGCTGTGAACAAATGTTTTGAGTTCTCTTGGCTTTGGGTAGAAGATCTTACCTAAACTCTAGGGCAGGACTTTATGGTCTGCTATAAAGGCCCTTTAATATAAAGATGACTAAGTAGAGAATACTATCCAGTTAGATCTCAGAAACAAAGTCACTGGTGATCCAGCATAATTTCAGCATAGGCTTATTTTCCTATGGAAGATTATTGAGACAAAGCATCATGAAAGAAGTGAGGCGCTGAACCAGCCTCCAGCATGCTGTGTGCGGACTAGAAAAAGAGCTTCATCCGCATACCTATAAGAGGTCCTGACACAGAGCACAGATAGCTCTTTAGCGGACTCATCTGAGCCATGATTGCCCTGAAAACTCTGCATTCATTGCAGTTAGATCTTAGAGGAACTCATGATTCCCTTGCTCATCTGATGGATAATGAATGTTAATTTAGCAAAGCCCAGTGAAGTTGCTCAAGGTTCTGCATCAGGTCAAAACAAAGGGTACCTCAAACAAGAAATTTTCTGAAACGAGAACTCGAAATATCAATTACTGTGTTTGGCTCTTGCTCGTCTGTGTGGACAGTAGGGATCTGATTTATATGAGTATCTTGGTAGGGGTGACCAGGTTCTTTAGGATCCATAGGTTGAGAGTATTCAAAAATAAGGAACTAATAAAGTATATTGGAAGTCAGGCAATGAGCATCCAGGTTTGGAGAGAATGAAAGTAGCTTTGTAACATGGGCCACTCGATGGTCTTTGCATAGAAGCTGAGGCAGGATGTGATGCCTATCTAAGGTGTGTCTCCTGGGGCTGGAGAGGTGGCTTAGTGGTTAAGAGTACTTGTTGCTACTGCAGACCATGTAAGTTCTGTTCCCAGGTTCCACATGGTTGCTCACAACCATCCACAACTGTAGTTCCAGGGCCTTTGACCCCCTATTCTAAACTTCCTGAACATCAGACATGTATATATGTGAAACATTCATACAAAAAATGAAATAAATATAAAAGAGTGAGCGAGTGAGGGATCACATGAGTTCCTATGAGATCAAACTGCGAAGTATATGTAGTACGCAGGAGAATTGTGGCTCAGACAAGCCCAGCAAGAGAATGATCTATGGTCATCACTATGCGGTTATAGGGCTTTGTTACTAGAGAAGTCTCTACCACTGTTAAAGAGTTAGCTAAGCCTACCTAAAATACTAATATTGGAAAACTATCAGACTAGCAGTTGAATGAATAAAGTTATTTCAGAAAAACTTATACATATGCTAGTTTATTAATGCAGAAAATACACACACGCAGATGTAGGTGTATGATTCATAGCAGTTTCAAGGTGCAGGAGCCACAAAAAGCATCCCTGTCAGAAGCTTAAGGGGCTGCTGCCCATGTTAAGGACACCAGAAAAATATGGACTCATCCTTGGACAAGGCAGCTTATCCAAATGCAGTACATTTACACCGCCCAGTTTGAAGGAAGATGTCTCACACTTAAAAGATCAATTTGTATGCTGCCTGAGGGACAGATGACACATGGTAATGGCACTAGACTTTATGCACTTCACCCGTTCTTGTGGATCTCCAGCCTGGGGCCCTCCCCTTGTGGGCTTGCACGCCCCCACACAGCTGCTCAGGCTGCTCCCACAGCTGCTCTGTTCAGGCTGCTGCTGTCCATCTCAGCTGCTGCTTCCTGCCCTTGGCCTCCCCTCACCACAAGCTTCCTGTATCTCCCAGGAAGGAGAAGGCCCATCTAAGGAAGGGTGTAAGAGGCTCTCTACATCCACTTTGGATGACTGATACTTTAGATGATCAATCACTGAGACACGTTTTCCCACAATAGACACGCTTTACTTTCTCTTGAAGATTTTCCATTTAGTTTTGTGCATATGATTATATGTCTGGGTCTCCATGAGTTGCATATGCATCCAGTGCCTGTAGAGGTCAAAGGGCAATGGATGCCCTGGAACTGAAGTGACAAGTGTTTGTGAGCCACCTGATGTGGGTTCACTCTTAAGGTCTGAGTGGCTGTTCCTTCCCCAGGAGATGCAGTTTATTTTTATGTGTTTGTTGTTCTTTTTAGATTTATCCATTTTATTTTATGTGTATGAGTGTTTGGCCTACATGTACATATGTGTACCAGATGCACACGGTGCCCAAGAAGTTCAGAAGAGGGCATCAGATCCCCCAGAACTGGAGTTATGGATGGTTATGAGCTGCCATGTGGATGCTGAGAGTCAAACCTGAGTCCTCTATAAGAGCAGCCAGTGCTCTTAACCACTGAGCCATCTCTCTAGTCCTTCCTTGGCTCGTTTGATGGATAAGGAACTTGAGATCAACAGAGGCCAAGTAGCCATCACCAGCAACTCTGGACCCAGTGCCTCAGCACTGATATGGATGTGGGTAGGGTCCTCCCAACGACCACCTGTTAAGGACTTGGTCCCGAGGGTGGTGCACACTGGAAGGTTTGGAAATTTTGGGAGCTGGGCACTGGCAGAAGATTTTAAAATCTTTGCAGTTATGTCTTAAAAAGAGATTACTGGATCTAGTGTTGGTCCTTTTCTCTTCCTTGAGCATTTCTCCTAGACACTGTCCTGCTATTGTGCCACCATCTGCTACCCTCATGAGGTCATACAGCTCAGGAGACCCTGATGTCGGGCTTTGGAACTCCAAGGCTGTGAGCTAAATTAAGCTTTTTTTAAAAATTAGATATATTACCCTACTTGTCACATAGCCTTTTCCCGAGGAAAATCTTATGAAATGACCACTGTACACTACTGAAATTAAATTAACAAATAATAAAGTTTTTCTTAAGTATGATTAAAAATCAAAAATAATGTTTTCATTGTAACATAAATATATAAAGAAAATCTATTTATAGTAAACACATATTTCTTTTGAGCACTTGCCATGGGCACATACAGCAGGTGTCATAATGGAACGGGCAGTTGTTTGCCCTTTATGTGGGGTTCAGATCCAAATATTGGCAGTTTTAACTTGTGTGTTGCTAAATTAAACACTGTGGATGAGTTTTCACCAATTCTTGACTACTCTCAGATGGTCAAGAACTTATGGGAGAGATTTAAACCAAACAAAATTTCAAAACTTCTGAATTTACTTGGTTGTTCTATTCCTGGAAAAGTTATTACATCTTAGAGCAGTGCAAAAATTACTTTGTGTTTATATTTAGTGTAGTTAAATTCTTAGCCCAGATATTTTTCACCCACACAGATGTCTGGTGGGAAACTCAATGTCATTGCTGGGGGTGGAGGACAATTTTTGTTTTATGGGACAGACACATCATCTTGGCCCCAATCAATGAATGAATAAGTGCCAGTAGCAACCCTGCCTCAACTGATCACAATCAAAAACACCTAGATAAATTCCCTAAGAATGTCTATGGGGACGGTACTGTCCTTATTTAGCAGAAATTCTTTAATGATGACACTAATTGTTTTCCTTGCTGTTAAACTTTTGTTTGAAACGAAGTGTCAAGTAGCATCCTTATATGTCAGGAAAATCCTGACATATAATGTGGCCTATGCCTTTTTAACCAAGGGACTTCATGCTCATGTTAGAGCATGGAAATACATAAAAACAAAATCTTATACAGTTCAACTCAGTGTACAGTACGTCATGTTAGAACATGAGGTGTGACTTCTACAGAGGATGTTTTTCTGTTACTCGTTCCCTTTCTCCTCTCTGAGTGACTCCAAGATCTAGTTTCACTTGGAAAACCAAGAACCCTGACATCCTTCCCTTCTCTCGGGCTGTAGATTTTTGAATCTGCTCTTCTCTTCATGGGGACCCACTCATAATTTCAAAGAGCTCGCCCTACACTACCAAGAATGGTCCTCTCATATTCTGACTCATCTCCTATAATTTAATAAATGAATTCTATAGACAGGTTTAATCCTCGTGGGACACCCATTTGGTGGGCATGTGATGACTTGGATAAATGTCAGGTTCAGAGCAGGAACAAAATAGACAGAAGCTAATGTTTTTAGGATGCCTTTCATGAGTAAGGTAACTTGATTTTACACATTAAAGACTGCAGATAGCTCGAGGCATTTCTTGGAGAGACAATACTATATGATTTGGATGTGTGCCCAAAGCCTATGTGTGGGAGCCTTATTCTCCACTTCATTAGTAGTGAAAGACAGGACTTTTCAAAGGTGATTAGGTCATGAAGGCTCAGCCTTCATGAACAGATTACTGGCATTTTTCTTATAGTGCATTTGCTGTAATGATGGGCTCTGTTCCCTTTTGTCCTCTCTTGCTCATCTACCTTCTGTCATAGTAATGATGATACAATAAGAAAACCTCCTTCAGGTGCCAGCACCATTTTCCAGCAATTCTCAACCTTTAGAACTGTTAGACAAAAATTTCAGTGCTTTATAAATTACCCAGTCTTAGACATTCTGCCATAGCAGAGTGAAGGGACTCTGGATAGGTGGTGAAGTTGGACTTTTTTTTTCCAGAGAGGCTGATGAAAAGGAAAGAGATCAAGATTCCTAGACAGTAACCAGAAAAGAGAGAAAAGTCAGAATTCTGGAGTTGCAGTTGGCAGGAAGCTTTGCGGATTGGCCTTGGTCTTTGGATGTGATGCCATGAAGGGGGGGGCCTTTTAGGGTACCACAGATGAAGGAGGAAGCTACTGAGTGTTCTGAAAGGAAGACACAGGACTCCAAATCATTGAAAAGTTGTGGTTAAAAGACTGAACATTTATTTATATATTAAAGCATATAATCCTTTTTTGTTTAACCTAAAGAAAATATATTGGTGAGATAGCTCACTGGGTAAAGGTGTTTGCTGCCAAGCCGAATTAATGGCTTGAGTTCCATCCCTGGGACCCATGTGGTTCAAGGAAGGAACTGACTTCCACAAGTTTTCTCTGACTTCCATCCATGTGCCGTGGTATCCCTCCAGGCCAACATGCACAGACAAAATAAAAATTTAAAAATCAGCGAAAAAGTTTTAAAAGTACATTGGTATAGGAATATGGTGGGAGAATTTCCCTTCAGAAAGAGGAAAACCACAGAAAGCATTCTAGGTTTGCATTTTCATTCTTGTGTTTTGTAGCCACAACCTTTTTTTTTTTGTGTTGTGTCTGTCTTGCTGGTGACTCTAAACACCATTGCTATGCACAAAGCACAAACCTTTATCTACTTATACTATTTAAGATGGGGTCTCACCTACTTTCTGTATAGATGACCTTGAACTTCTGACTTTCTTGTTTCCACCTCCCACATGCTTGGATCATAGGTGTTCACTGTCATCCAGACTATTCAGTACTGAGAAGTGAGCCTAGAGCCTCATGCATGCCAGGAAAGCATGCTACCAACTGGGTTATAGCTGACTCCCCTCCTCAGTATGTTGATTGCATAATCATCACCCTGTCTAGTCTTATTATTACAGTGGTTTGAGGAACAGACATCTTATATTAGAATGAGAAAGCAACAGATATCAAAATAAAAGCAGATCAGAATCTCAACCCATGCTCTTTTTATCACAAAGCAGCTCTAAATTAGTTTTATTTGGAGATTGTCAAGGTGAACATTTTTATTTTGCAACTTTCTTTGGAATGGCATGCTATTTTCTTAGACTGCTTCTAATATTTGGGTGTATTTATTAATTGCCACCTGGTGATAAATAAGAAATAGTATGAGGAACAAGTGAAGCAAGAAGGTGAGAAAACAGTTGTTGTTCTCTCAAAATGGCAACCTTAGTTCAGAAATGTGTAATGTAGTCACTGAAAAAGGGCAACAAGATAAAGCCTGTTTGCTTTGGCCGGGATAGGCAGTAGGGAATGCAGTGAAGCCCTTTGGTTGTAGGATGCTCAATTCAGGGCAAAGGTTGAGTTGCAGAACCTTTCCTATATTTTTCTAAGAGCAAGGTGGAGGTGTAGACTATGTATCTAATAATAAAGAGTAAAAGTGGACCACATATGGCTTTTTAAAATAAGATTACACAAAGAAAAGATGATTGCAAATGTGTTTAACACAATGCCAGCCATATAGGATTTCAAAGCAGATTAGTCAATTTGAGATCAACTTTCTTTTCTAGGCCCATTTAATATGTTGTGATTAAATTTTGTGTTGCTGTTGTTGTTTTGCCTTTATTTTTGTCACCTTGGTACAATGGGAGATACTGAGCTCACCCACCAACCTACCTAACTGGGAATACAAAGCTTGACTGTTTTGTATGTCCCTACAAGGGAATACAAATATTGTTGGTTCATACCTGGTGTTTGTGCAGCCAATGGCTCTCTCTCTCTCTAGTTTTCCTGGTTTAGCCACATTAGAATCTCTCTTTTTATCTTATGCAGATAAACACAGAGACTGGGATTTTTTTGTAAGGATTGTTAGGGAAGGCTGCCCTATAGGAATTTTTTTCCTCTCTCCTTTCCTCCCTCCCTCCCTCCCTCCTTTCTCCCTCCCTCCATGTCTCTCTCTCTCTCTTTCTCCACTGAACTCAAGTGAAATTGTGGGCGTTTCCACATTGTTTTGGGGAAATAGTGGGTGATTGTTAATTTGCCTCTCTTTTATCCTCCAGTTCTCAGCACTACCTCAGACTAGTATGTAGGTCATCATGTTTTGGGCTCACCCCAAGAAGGCATTTTATGACCTGCTACCACCAACACTCCCCTCAGACAGACCTGTACCTGCAGGAAGGGATGTGATGGCATGTAGTGGGGCTGTTTAGGATGGGAGGAGAGGCAAGGAAGAGGGCAGAATGCAGAACAAAAATCAACAGAAAATTACAATTTGGGAAATGGAAAATTTGGATTGTATTTTTTCTATGTAAGCAAGAAGATAAAACCATTTCAGCAAATGTGACTCATATTGATTTCTACCCCTTTCTTCCTTCAAATGATTAATGAAAAACACATACTTGGCAGATTTTAATGAAATTATGAGTATTAGGTGACTATAATTCTTATTCACAGAGGGCAAAATCTTAAACTTAATTGAAAGAAGAAAATGAATCCTTAGTTTAGGAGGGATCACCAATGATAAACATAAAGGGAATATAATTGACTATTTTTAGAGTGTGGGCCCCACTCCATTTGCTGCTTTTCCTCATTTTCCCCCTGAGATTTTGTCAAAATTACATATGCATCTGTTCCAAGGAGCCAGATATTTGTACCAGATCTATTTTGAAAAAAAAAAAAAAAAAAAAACTAAACAAAAGGACAAAAAACCCTCACAACTCTGAGAACATTGATTCTTGCTCTCATCCTCTTCACATTTTCCCTTTTCAGAGGAAGCTGTCTTGATTTATTTGTGTGTGTGTGTGTGTGTGTGTGTGTGTGTGTGTGTGTGTGTGTGTGTGCCTGTGTGTATAAATTATATATCCATACTACTGACTTTTCAGTTATGAGCGTGCTTTACACTGTGAAAAATGAAACTCTAGTTCTCCCTCACCTCCACTCCTAATACACTCTTCCTATATCTGACTCTTCATTGTAGTTCTGATGTTTTTACAACACATATGCACAGTTTAGCTCTAACAGTAGAAATGCTCTTAATATTGAAAATATGTTTTAAACTAAGACTACTTCTCACTTTCTGTTAATAATTTGTTTTCTTTCAGCTTAACAGTTGCTTGTTTATGTTTCACTCTTAAATGCTTGTCTTTCTGAATGAGTTTGTATGCAAGAGTGTGTTCTGGTTAGTTTTTATTGTCAGCTTGACACAATATGAAACACTGGGAAAAGAGCCTCAACTGAGCCATTTCTCAGATCAGATTGGCCCGTGGCCATGCCTTTGGGGAATTGTCTTGGCTGTTGATTGATGTGAGGTTCTATCGCATTGTGGGCATTACCGCCTGTGGGATGGTGGTCCTGGGTTATATTAGGACAGGGGCTGAGTGTGAGCCAGAGGAGAACAAGCCAGTGGGAGTGGCTACAGCTTGAGTTTCTGCTCTGACTTCCCTTGGCAATGAACTCAAAATGTGCACTGAAATAAACCCTCTCCTGCCCTAAGTTACTTCTCATAAGAGAGTTTCATCACAACAACAGAAAGGAAACCGAATAAGCAGGAAGAACAGATTTAGATTTGCTTAGGATTGTCCTCCCAGAACCTCTTGCTCTGCTCCAGCTTGGGCTTGTTATGGTGAATACCCTCCTCCCTCTGTCAGCTCTTACCTTTCCTCTCTCTCATCCCTGTGGTGCCCCTTGTCTCTTAATAATTTGTTTTCTTTCAGCTTAACAGTTGCTTGCTTATGTTTCACTCTTAAATGCTTGTCTTTCTCTTTTAGAGTATGTGTTGCGGTACTCATGTTTTCCTTTGCCTCAGCAGACCCCTTGAACACTGGAGAACATGTTCTCCTGTGGCTCTCAGGAAAAATGAATATAGAATGAAAATTTTCTTGATTTTAGTTTTTACAATACCATAAAACATAATGGGTTTTGTCAGAGTATCTACATATATAGTATATATGCCACTATACTTTTTTCTTTAATCTTCTTTCCCTTCTGTCCTCCCTTGTCCCCTTTTTCTTCCCTAAAAGTTACCCTTTCTGCCCTCAGGTCTCCCTTGTAGCTCATCTTTCTTTTTTCCCCTGCCCTCCATTCTCTCTCAAGATCTCTTCAATCTCCTTCCACAGTTTTCTTTCTACTTTTATCTGAATGCTCATGTACACACATACAAACACACACACACACACACACACACACACACACACACACTCAGAGTCTAGAATCTTTATGTGACAGAAAGCATGCAGTGTTTGTCTATCTGAAGATGTGTATTTCACTTAAATGATCTTCGGTTGCATCCAGTTTCTGGCAACCACCCTGATTTCATTTGTCACTATGGCGGAGTGACTGCATTTGGTATATTTACCTTGTAGAAAATAAATATCTTTCTTTGAGAATTTGTCTGTAAAGCCTGAAAGTTGCTCCTTGACCTACATGTGATCACATGCCAGGAAAGATACTGTCAGTTGAAAAGGGTGTTAGTCAAAAGTGCGGTTTAAAACACTGAATCCCCAGAGTAGCACAACTTGACTGCCCAGCAAGAAGTTGCTGAGGACTGGATGGTCCCCTTGTGACTGCACCATTGTCTAGGGGCTGCCAGCATCTCGAATGTGGATCACTGGTCTGGGAGAAGATTAAAACACAAAATCCAAAGTGTGATTTTGACCAGATTTGTACAGAATTTGCACAGGTGTGATGTCAGAAAACCACAAGGAAACTTGTGAGTTAGGAGTAATTTACCTTTTCACTTGAGCATCCAAGTAGAGAGTTCTAGTTTAGCGCTAATTTTCCTTCAGTGAAGGAAACAGATTTGTTCATTTAGTTTCCCAATCGTAAGTATGCTCCCTTGTTTCAACTGTGACAGTGCATCTCAGAGAGCTTCTTTATCTTCTGTAGAGACTATATCTGAATCTTTTTCTAGGGTGAGGGCCAGGTGGTGGCCCCAGTTATGCAAAATGGGGGAGATGGTCTGGGAACTTAAGCCTTTCTTTCCCACTCCTTTTCTTCTTTCCTCAATTTTCTTCAGTGTTGAAGATCAAATCTTGGGCCTTCTGGGTACCAGGCAAAAGCTTACTACTAAACCCTGCTCTTGAAATCCTAATTCTTTTTTTTTGTTGTTGTTGTTTGTTTTCTAGACAGGGTTTCTCTATGTAACAGAGTGCTGACTGTCCTGGACTCACTTTGTAGACCAGGCTGGCCTTGTACTCACAGAGATCTGCCTGCCTCTGCCTCCCAAGTGCTAGGACTATAGGGGTGCACCACTATACCTGGCTTGGAATCCTCATTCTAAATTGACTCTTCACTTTACTCCTGTGGTAGCTGGCACCTTTTTTCCCCAAGTACAGATCAATTCATTCTTGACTCTCCTCTCTGCTCATGAATGGTTCAGTTTTCACAGAGAGGCTGTACTTTTCAGCTTTCCAAAAAAGTTTTATTTTCCTTCATCTTTGTTGTGGTGGATTTTTTCCCTGAAATATTTTAAAAAATCCTTTTGCTGGTATTTTAAAAGAGTTTTGAAAAATGAATGAAACAAAAAAAAACCTAGGTTCTATCTGTCCTTGTCCATTTGGTTGAGTTTTAGTAAAGGACAATAGCTTCAGACTTTTTTTTTTTTTTTGGCAATGGAGCAAAGTCCTGATTTTGAAATCTCCTGTGAAAATTCAGTATATAAAATAATTGTCAACAGACCACCTCTGTCGGATAAGAATGCCAAGCTTGGATCCAAGATGGCGCCGACCATAGAGCAGTGCATCTGAGTAGTAGGTGAATGATATTAGTCACTGTGGAGTGCATGTGAGGTCCCCTAGCTGACAGTGAAACATAGACGATGTCTGAATTCCCACTGCGAACATTGAGACTGGTCACCAGGTAAAACAGCCCACGCAGTTCCCGGGAACACCACCCTGAGATCAGCCAGCTCCGTCACCGGTCTGGAGAGGAGCTCTGGCTAGAGATCTAGCTCAGGAGCGGATCCAGCCCACAGCTCCAGCCACAGACCAGCGGCCCCACCTGTCTGCCTGATATCCAGCCTGCACTGGGACCTGTACACCCAAAAGGGAAAAACAGCCACACTACAAGAGCAAAGGTAAGTGAGATTTTTTCCGGAGTTTACAACATGGCGGCACAGTGTGCACTGTAGCGGAGAGGCAGAGACCTAACCCAGTTACAGCAAAGCAATTAGGAGCCAAGGCTGCCTTCAGACAGAGCCCGCGACTGTGTGCTCTCCACAAATACTGGGGCGGGTGGGTCACTCACCCTAGCACCCAAGCATCTGAGGCAGTCAGCAACAGGCACACTGAGGCCGGCATCTGTTGTGGGTGGAGCTACCTGCCTGCATAGTCAGCCTAGCTGGGGAGCCAGAACGACTGGGTCAGTGAGAGGAGAACACAGACCCAACCACAGCTCTACCTGCCTTTCTGAGGAGACCTGTCAGCTACCAGGTCCTCAGAGGCTAGCCCTCTCCCCACTCCAATCCCCTCTATATTGGTCCAATTGGGTCACAAGCAGTTGAGGAGAGCGGCAGCCAGTCAGTCTATTACAGGAACCTGCCCGCCATCTGGAGGTAAACACCAGGATCTCAGGATCAGCCAACCCCTCACATGACGCAAGATCTGAAGGAGTATCATATGTGAGGGCCCACCTCATCTGAGGAGAAGGAGAGTACCAAGTAGAGGAACAAGGAAAGAGGGAGGGAGGGAAGGAGAGAGGAAGGGAGGGGCCAGGAGGGGAGGAGGGAGGAAACTATGTTCTAGAAGTAAATAATACTTTTTTTAAGAAAAGAGTTAATGAGCTTAAAAATATAATAAAAATACAATATAAAAATTTCAAACTATAATTTACCAAAGGTATAATTGCCTTACGGGCATGAAAGGAAAATGGCCTTAATTTCAGATTAGAATGTTAGACTGCAGGTGGCCACAGAGATTACACAAACTTGATAGCAGTTTAAAAGTTCTTTTTGTTTTTGTAGAGGTATAGGATATTTCCATGGTTTGGCATTAAAAAGCAGGTAACAGGTTTAAAACACTGTAAATAAAGGTGACAGCTGTTCAACCTGGTTTTACAAACCTCCAAGAGTTGAAAAAACTTAGAGCTAAGGTAAAATAATGCATGGTGTTAGCCCATGCCTTTACCTCCAGCAGAGACAGGAGGATCACTATAGAGTTAGTTGTCTTATAAATTCTAGAGTTACAAGGAACAGGGTGATGATGGTGCACACCCTTAATCCCATCATTCAAGAAGAATACACCCTTAATCCCAACACACTAGAGACAGAAACAGGCAGATCTCAGAGCTCAAGGTCAGCCTGATACAAAACAAGCTCTAAACAGAGAAAAACTTTGATCCAGGGGTGGAGGAGCACATCTTTAATCCCATCAGTTGGGAACCACATGTCTTTGATCCCAAAACTTAGAATGCAGAGACAGGCACATAGGATTGGAAGGATTTAAGTTTAAAAGCTACTTACAAAAGGCAGGTTGCAATTCAAACAAATTGTCCTTTGAGATCTCAAAATATATACACTAAAGGTTTGTTTAGCTCCAAAATATCAAAATAATTTCTTCTTTAATCCGGATTGAAAGGTAATACTTTATATATTGTCAAAAAACCAAATTTGCTCCAGGAAAAATATTACCTGACCCCCCCCAAAACACAAGGTAATTGTCCCAGAGTTAGGATTAGGGCAGGGCTCTGTTCTTATCTTTCCAGGAGATTTAAAGCATCCATTCAAGGAATCCAGGGACAACTGGACAACGGAAACCTCAGCAGAAAACAGATCAGACACCAAAGAAGACGAGTGGCCCAGATGATCCAGCCTTGCAGACTTCCTCAATAGCAGTTTCCTCAAAAGTCTACAACCACAACAACTCAAAATCGCTAAGATCGTTCAGCTCCACAGACTGCTCCAGCCAGAACTTCAGTAAAGCTCTGAAGATCAGCTTCTGTCTATGAACTTCTTAGGACATCTAAATAGCTGAGCACAAAAGGACTGAACATCATCAAATGATCCTATTAACATTTTAAACCATTTTTCCATTCTTATTTGGGCCCCAAACAGGTTTACTACATCCCAAATCAGCAGGAAGTCATTTTAAGAGAACAAAGTCCCATCCCCAGAAGGTGGGGAGGGTGTTCCCCCCCCCTTTGGTTATTTGATGGATAATAGAAAATTTTATTTAGGGGAAAAGACTACAAGCTGTTAAATGGTCTTGTGAAATGGGTTTTGGAGGTTAGACCCAGGGACTTCTCTCTTTTTCTTTTCTGTACCCTTCTTTTTCTGCTATGTAGGAGTGAACAGATGAGAAAAATGGGACATAGTCATAGTATAGGAAATATCAAGAAAAAAGGACAGATTATTGAATATGGCCTTATACCTTTGTATATAGATACAAATTTAATATTATATTTGGCTAAATTGGTATTGATCATTGTATATTAATGCAAAATTAAGATTGTATTGGGCTACATTGGTATTGATCTTTATATATTGATATAAAATTAAGATTATATTTGGCCACAGTGGTATTGACCCTTGTATATTGATGTAAAATTAAGATTGTATTGGGCTACATCGGTATTGATCTTTGTATATTGATACAAAATTAAGATTATATTTGGCCACATTGGTATTGATCTTTGTATATTGATACAAAATTAAGGGTAACGCTTCTTTTTTTTTTTTTTTTTTTTTTTTTTTTTTTTTTTTTTTTTTTTTTTTGGTTTTTCGAGACAGGGTTTCTTTGTGTATCCTTGGCTGTCCTGGACTTACTTTGTAGACCAGGCTGGCCTCGAACTCACAGTGATCCGCCTGCCTCTGCCTCCCAAGTGCTGGGATTAAAGGCGTGCGCCACCACCGCCCGGCTAAGGGTAACGCTTCTTAAAGGTATTGTTCCTAGTAATGCTTAAAAATGAAATGTAAAGTTTTGGCCTCTTGCTACCAACCGTAATAAACTGTTTAGGATAATTAAGAAATGGAAACTAATAGTCATGCAAACGTGTCATTTTGTTAGACTATGACAGTCTATCACAGTTATTTTCTAAGCTACTCAGAAATCAAGTTGCTGAGAGACAAGCAATATTTGCTTATCTAAATATAAGAGATAGATAGGGCATCTTCACAAACCTCAAGAGATCTGCAGAATATGACATTTAAAGATGTTTTCTGAACTTAAGATTTTTTGATATCGAGACATGTCAGCTCCTGACAGCACCCCCTATTCTACTCCAAGTAGAAGATGAGCATCGAAGAATCTCCAGTGGGATATGATTGAATTGGTGGTAAGGCTTTCACTTGGCAAGAAAAACCCCTTGCTTCAACTGTAGACAGACTGCTGTCCACAAAGGACAAAACTTGGAAGCAGGTAAGTCGACAGCGTAGCTCTGTCAAGACAGGGTAGGTAAGTCCTTCATAATTCCTGCTCTACAATCAATGTCTGTCAGAGAAATGTTTCCAAATGGCTGAAGATTGATGCTGTAATGTATGGAGAGAAAATGGGAACTGTCCAGGCAGGTACTGGTATGTCATTTCTTAGTTTTGGAAGCTGCAGGCCCTGCACTTTATATATAATCAGATATATTTATCCCTCTCAGGTCTCTGAGGTGGTTGAAGAATAGATAGCTAGAGTGTCATAGTTAAATTTTGAGTTGTTTAGGAATCAAGAGGGTGTTCTGGATCTAAGAAGATATTTTTAAAATTGTGATGCAAGTTACTATGAAAGCTGAGTTAGATATAGAACTTTAAACTCATGGAGATGGTTAGATAGTAGAATGTTAAAGTCAGGTGCCAAATACATATGGACTGGACATTGGGAATGTATGCTAAGCCATATAACTCTCATAATTGTGACCTATTTATTTCTGTTGTTTTGTATTGTATTTATAGTTATAAGAAAAAGAACCATTTGTTGGACTGAAAGGGAGAGCTGTTGGGGGTGAAAAGAAATACCTTAAACTAAAAAAAAAAAAAAAAAGGAAGAGGATGGGGGGTTGAGAGGGAGGAAGGTGGAAGGGTGGGACTGGAGGGGGGACTAGGCAGGGGATTGTGATTGAGATGTAACTTGAGGAAATAAAAAATAAATTAAAAAAAAAGAATTCCAAGCTTTTCTTTCTCTATTTCTTCTTAGTGGTGGTCCATGAGAACACCCTGGAAATAGTCTGTGAACCATGGAGTCAGAGGCTCTGAATGTTATAATCTGTCCCAAAGATGTATTGCATTAATGCACTTTATGACATTAAAGAAGGGGTATTGATTTATTCCTTTAAAGATCCCTGGTATTTGTTCCTGGTTATTCAAATGATGTAAGAAAATGAGAAAGAGGGCTCAAGAGATGGCTCAGTGGTTAAGATCTTGTATTGTCCTTGCAGAGGACTTGAGTTTACTTCCCAACACCCATGTTGGGCTTCTTACAAGTGTGTGTATCTTCAGTTCCAAGGGATTGGATACCTTTGACCTCCTTAGGCTTTGTTCTCATGTGCACATACCCACCTCCAATGTACACATAATTATATAACACTAAAAATAAACATTAAAAATAAAGTGAGAAGGCACCATTTTAATCATTAAAATAAAAGTGTATGGAGAATCTCTTTACAGAATAATCTTATAATTATAAAAATAATCCAAAAGTCCTGTTTTTCAGTGGAAGGGAAAATGTAGATATTTATTTCAATATGAACAATATTAACCATCACTAGATAGTTTTTTGTGTTATGTTAGGATTTTTGATATTTAAAAAACTATTTTATTTTTCTTTTTTATTTTTATGTATGTATCCTTGTATGTGGATGCTGGTGCCCACTGAGGGCAGTGGAGAGTGTTAGATCCCCTGGAGCTGGAGTTATAGGCAGTTGTGAGGCAGGGAATCGAACTCTGATCTTGGACAAGAGCAGTAAGCTCTTTAAGCTCTGAGTTCTCTCTCTGACTGCATTCTGTATTCAGATAGGATCTTGCTGTATTAATAATATGAGCTGGCTTTGCACATGAACTCCTTCCTCTTGAGTGGTGGGAATAGAGACCTGTAGCTCCACACTCAGATATATATTTTGGTGAATGAGGTTTTGGAATTTTCCAAATTTGTTCTCAGGGAGCTAAAATTATATTTCATACTGGCATTTTTTAAAATATCAGAATCAATGTTACAGTCTTAAATTATTTATCTAAAGAGAATGAGGAGAAATTCGTAGGGCCAGAAAAAGATATGTAGAAGATTTTTAAAGAAAAATAATTCTTTTTTAAAAATACGTTTATTTATTAATTAAAGTTTCATCTCAATCACAGCCCCCTCCCTCTTCCCCTTCAAGTCCACCCTCCCACTCTCTTACCCTTCTCCCACCTATCCTACTCCTTCAGTGTGGTGGGCCCCACATATCAGTCCCCCTCAGTTCATCAGTCACATGAGGGCTAAGAGCTTTCTCTTGCTCTGGGGCCTCACTTGGTAGCTCCACTCAGTAAAGTGTCCCACTAACACCTAACAAAGTCCATGACTGTGATTACCCCACTCCTACTTGTTAAGGGACCTGTATGAGGACCAAGTTGCTTATCCTGTATATTTGTATAGGGGGTCCAGGTCAAGTCTAAGCTTTTGTCTTCTTATTTTAGTTAGTGTTTCAGTTGCTGTAAACCTCTAGGGGCCTAGATTAGTTGATTGTGTTGATTTATGGTTTGGCCTAGCATGTATATGCTGCTTAGATATTAAAACATTATTTCCTTCTCCATCCACCTTTCCCTGGTACAGTTACTTGCAGAAACCATGTAAGAACATGGAAGTATTTATGCACTCACCACAGGACACACAAAGTTCCAATGGAGAGCGAGTTGAAGGATTAAGAAAACTTGTCAAATGGAACACAGTTTTACATGTCTTGAAGCTGACACAATGCATTACAATGTAATAAGGAAAAAGCAAAACAAAATGAAAAATTAATGAACAGAATGAACAAACAAAAACATTTATTAGTGTAGAGAATTAAAAGGAAGGAAATATGCATAGCTCTTTGCAAAATTTTCCATCTAGAACCAAAGATCCTGCTGTGACTCAGCCAATTGTATCACAGAAAAGAATCCATTAGCTTCATCTATGGGTACCAAATACCTTTAGGAAAGAGAAAGATGACCTAAAGTTTTCTGAAGATTTGATGTTTTGATTGTTGTTCTATATTTGAAGGCCTGTTGAAAACAATGTGGTGGGTCTGCTTATACTGTCTTTTGGTGGTCGACTGTGAATGGGTTGGAAGATCTCTGAGACTTTTCAGATGAACCACTGTGAGATAGAACAGGTTTTTGGGGGAATCTCCTACTCCCCATTCTCCTCTTCTTCCTCTTTGTTTTTCTAAGACCAACTCTGTAGCCCAGGCTGGCCTCAAATTCACTGCATGTAATGATTCTTTTGCCTGCAGTTCCCTAGTATTTGGATTACAGGCAGGTACTATCATATGCAGCTGCTGAGGACTGAACTCAGAGATTCACTCAGGCAAGGCAAGCATTCTACCAATTGAGTTACATCCAAGGCCTGAATTTAGCTTTCTTGTGGAAGAGAAGTGAGACACGAGATTGCAGAGCTGTCAACTGCAGAGAAGGAAAAGTCTTGGGGAAGAAGAGACTGGTTCTGGCCAGAGATATGCTTTGTGGTAGAACAAGTAAGATGAAGGTGCTTGTGAGCACATAATGTACACTTGGTTACACATAGCTACAACAGGGCGGGTATGTCATGGCCTCAACTTGCTTGATGATGACATCAAGAAGTTGGCCTCTGGCCCAGGAATTTTGAAAAGAGCCTAAACATTGTGAAATGCTCAGAGGCTGCTCGCTGCTGGTATCTTCAAGGAGAGCCAGAGGGAAGCCTGAAAAACACTCGGCCTAGACCGTGGAGCTGCCTGCTGGGGCAATCCATTTGGCCTATTGTTTCTTTAATAACATTTTGAAAATTTACTAAAAAACAAAGTAATCCTCCAATCAAACGTTCTTTTCCAGTTGGCTGTATATCTCTTCCCTATAGTTTCCACTTTAAATCTGTAAATGCTTGTCCTTGTTTTCATTTCTCATTGATATTTTATACATAGACCTTTCACTAAAGGTGTTTTGACTGGAGGTTCATATAGAGTCAGTAATGAGGCCATTTTCTGTGAGCCACTGTAGAAGACCTGACTTTAGGGTTACTGGTATCTCAAAAGGGAATTCCTGTCTTAACTTTGTCCCAGCATCTCTTCCTTATGCTGCATCTTCACTTCCTCTTCACTCTTTTCCTTGGTGCCTCTCCCCTTGTTCACGTGCATAGGCTCTTTCTTTTTTCACTTGGTTAGGTCTTCTACACTGCTCCCTGAGCTGGGTTGTCTGGTCTGGACCACAACTTTCTGTAGTTGGTGGTGAAGGCAAGATGTAACCTGTATAGCATAAATCACTTGCTGAGCAGCAAGCCTTCTGGCAGGATAGTTATTATGATCTTAGGTATTGTTATAGAATGGAGTTCACTCCACGGAAGGCAGGCTCTTCTTTTGGACTCAGATGAAGTTGTGTTTCCCAGCTCCCACTGTGATGCACTCTCTGGACCAGCTCCCTTTGACTTCTGTTACTTGTTTCTCCTCATCACTACTTATTTAATCTCTCATTTCCTCAGAACCATGTTTAGGAACAAATAAAGTTTATTTTTCAAACACATCAAAGCTAAGGTGTTAGTGGATAGCATATTGGAAAGAAATATGTCAGAAAGTTCATATTCAGGTAGAAACTCAAACTCTACTGTGGAGTCTGGTAGGCAATGTGAAAGTCACTGGGTAGGGAGATTTTCTAAGCCTTGCACATATAGTGTCTCCTTGTGCCACTGACCTAGTGGGTAAGCCTTAATGTAGTGTCTAAAGGGCAATTATGAAATATTTACTCAGGGCATGAAGGTCCCCAGGTAGGTTCTGTTTTAGAGAAGGCAATATGAGTAGCAGTGTCTTTTAAGAAGTACTTTAGGGCAGTTTCCAAGATGGCAGTGTACAGCCTGCACTGTATACCAGGAGCAGGAGCTCAGTAACTGTAAAAGGAATGAGAGGACACAACAACTGATCCTGAAACACCCACGTCTGTGTTTCCCCTGGACCAAGGATGACCCTCCAGATTACAGCAACTCAGGATTCCTGCCAGTGGCTTCTCAGACCTGCCCATCTTAACAAGGTCAGACCCCAACTTCCAGTGATGAAGGGTCCCAGTTCCTGGCCACCAGGCCCTTCCTGTGTTCTCCAAGAGACCTCCAAAAAGTTGCACTACGAGCCTTAGGGTCATTCACCCAGGTCTCAGGCATTCAGGTGCTCATGGAGTCCAGAGAGATCTCCTCAGTGAGGTATTCCCAATCACAGAGATGCTCCCAACATCACCCCCACCCTCACATCAGGTGCTTCCAGAAACCTGGGTCAAGTGCCACCCAGCACAGAGACACTCAGTCAGGCTTCTGGCCTCCAGGCACCTCCTCCACACCACCCTGATGCCCCTGGGTGAGGTCTCCCTCCCAGCCACACAGATGTCACCCCTCCCCCAGCCTCTGCTCTCCAGGCTCTTCCAGCACCCCAGGTCAAATGCCTAGCACCAGAGACCATCAGGATTCTGGCCCCCAGAAGCTTCTGCACCCCCCAGAGAAAGCTCAATGCACAAACCTTACTCTGAGCCACAGAGATGCTCCTTGTAGCCTCTGGTCTCCAGTTGCCTCCAGCAACCCGGGTTTACAGCCCAGCACCAGAGCCACTCAGCCAGGTTTCTGACCACCAGGGGACTTGGTGCTCCCAGGAGAGCTTCTCTTAGAAGTCTTCCTCTGAGTTCCATGGATTCTTGCCTGGGGCCCTGACTGCCAGGTGCATATCTGAGAGAGCTTCTCTTAGAGGGCATCTGCTGAGCCCCAGTGATACTCTTGCCTCAGCTTTAGGCCTCCAGGTGCTTCCTTCATCCACAGAGAGCTTCTCTGAGGGATTCTTTTCCAAGTCCAAGGGATGCTTCCACTGGCCTCTGAACTCTAGACACCTCCTGTGTCTCTGGTGGAGCTTCTGACAGAGAGTCTCTGAGTAGTCATCCCCTGGGGTTCCAGGGAAGTAGTACCCTGAATTTGGCCTCCTGGAGCTTCCTGCTTCTCCAAGAGGACATCTTATAGGCTACATCCTTTGATGCACAGCCCTACAAACCTCCCTGAAGTGACCCTCTGTATCTCAGGATAACAGAAGATCATACAGGAACAACCAGCCCCCAAACCAAGTCTCTTTCCTGGGCACCAAATCTAGTGGGCTCCAGGAATAATCAACCGATGACAGGGACAACAAGATGGCTAAAGTCCAATGAATGAACACAAGCAACAAAAACCAGGGCAATATGGCAACACCAGAACCCAGATATCCTAGAACAACAAGTCCTGACCATCCTAATACAGCAGAAACACATGAAAATAATGATAAATCTATACTTATGAAAATGATTGAGACCTTAAAAGAAGAAAATAAATTACTTAAAGAATTTAAGGATATCACAATCCAACAGATGAAAGTAATGGAGAAATCCATTAAAGACATCCAGGCAAACTCAATCAAACAGGAGAAGGAAAGGGACAAAGACATTAAAGAAATATAGGCAAAGACAATCAAGCTGGAGAAGGAAATGAATAAATCAGTAAGTACAAGACTTGAAAATGGAAATGGAAGCAGTAAAGAAAACACAAGCAGAGACAATCTGGGAGGTGGAAAACCCAGGAAAAATAACCGGAACTACAGACACAAGCATCACCAACAGGATACAAGAGATGGAAGATAGCATTTCAAGTGTGGAAGATTCAATCAAAGAAATAGATTCATCAGCCAAAGTAAATGAGAAAACTAAAAAATTCCTCATCCCAAACATCCAAGAAATTAAAGACTCAATGAAAGTAAGGAACCTAAGAATAATAGGAATAGAAGAAAGACAAGTCTCTGAACTCTGAGGGCCAGTAAACATTTTCAACAAAATCATAGAAGAAAACTTCCCAAACAGAAAGAAAGAGATGCCCATAAATGTTCAGGAAGCTTACAGAACACTAAATAGATTAGACCAAAAGAGAAAATTTTCCCACCATGTATTAATTGAAACACTAAACACACAGAGCAAAGAAAGAACATTAAAAGCTGTAAATTAAAAAAGGTCAAATAACATATAAAGACAGACCCATCAAAATCACACCTAACTTCTCTTCTGAAACTCTGAAAGTCAGAAGAGCCTGGGCAGATGTCTTGCAGACCCTACAAACAGATGTCAGCTTAGACGACTATACCCAGCAAAACTTTCATTGACCATAGATAGACAAAACAAGATATTCCATGACAAAATCAAATTTAAACAATATCTATTCACAAATCCAACACTACAGAAGATCCTACAAGGAAAATTCCAACCCAGAGAAGAAAACTACACCCAAGAAAACACAAGAAACAGGTAACCCTACTGTAGTAAAGCCAAAAAAAAAAAAAAAGCAAAAAACAAAAAACAAAAAAAACCACACATACACACACACACACACACACACACACACACACACACACACAACCACTATCACTGCCTACATCAAATTAACAGGAAATAACAATCTGGTCATTAATGTCTCTCAATATCAATGGACTCAACTCCCCAATAAAAATACACAGGCTTACAGAATGGATCTGTAAACAAGACCCATCATTTTGTTGCATACATGAAACACACTCATCAACAAAGATAGATTTTTACCTCAGAGTAAAGGGCAGGGATAAGATTTTCCAAGCAAACAGTCCCAAGAGGCAAGCTGGAGTAGCCATCTTAATATCATATAAAATAGACTTTCAATCAAAATTAATTAAAAAAAAGATAAGTAAGGACACTACATACTCACCAAAGGAAAAATTCATCAAGATGACATTTCAAAACTGAATATCTATGCCCCAGATACATGGACCACATTTTTAAAATACACAATATTAAAGCTTAAACAATACATTGATCTCCACACATTAATAGTGGAAGACCTCAACACCCCACTCATGTCAAAGGACAGGTCATTGAGACAGAAACCAAACAGAGAAATAATGAAACTAACAGAGGTCATGAACCAAGTGGACATAAAAGACATCTACAGAATGTTTCACCCAAACACAAAAGAATATACCTTATTCTCAGCACCTCATGGAACCTTCTCCAAAATTGACCATATACACTATCATAAAACAAGCCTCAACCAATACAAGAAAATTGAAATAACCCTTTATATCTTGCTGGATCACCATGAATTAAAGCTGGACTTCAACAAGAACAGAAATAACCAAAAAGCCTATACATTCATGGAAACTGAACAAATCTCTTCTCAAGCACCACTGTGTCAGAGAACAAATAAAGAAGGAAATCAAAGACTTCTTAAAATTCAATGAAAACGAAGGCACAACATACCCAAACTTACCGGGCACAATGAAAGCAGTGCTATGAGGAAAGTTTGTTGCACTAAGTACCTTCAAAAAGAAATTGGAGACAGCACATATTAGCAATTTGACAGCACAACTGAAAGCTCTGGAAAAAAAAAAAGAAGCAAACACTCCAAAAAGGAGCAGACAGCAGGAAATCATCAAACCCAGGGCTGAAAGCAATAACTTAGAAACAAAAAGAACAATACAAATAATCAATGAAACCAAGAATTGGTTCTTTGAGAAAATCAGCAAAATAGACAAACCATTAGCCAAACTAACTAAAAGGCAGAGAGAAAATATATAAATCAACAAAATCAGAATTGAAAAGTTGGAAATAACAATAGACACTGAGGAAATCCAAGCAATCATTAGGTCTTACTTCAAAAATCTATACTCCACAAAAATTGGAAAACTTAAGCAAAACAGACAATTTTCTTGATAGGTTCCACATACCAAGGTTGAATCAAGACCAGGTAAAAATATTAAATAGTCCTATAACCCCTAAGGAAATAGAAGCAGTCATTAAAATCTCCCCCCCCCCAAAAAAAAAACACAGAGTCATATGGTTTCAGCACAGAATTCTACCAGACCTTCAAAGAAAAGCTAATACCAACTCTTCAAATTCTTACATAAAATAGAACCAGAAGGAACACTGCCAAACTCATTCTATGAGGCAACAGTCACCTTCATACCTAAACCACACAAAGACCCAACAAAGAAAGAGAATTTTAGATCAATTTCCCTCATGGACATAGACACAAAAATACTCAATAAAATACTAGCAAACTGAATCCAAGAGCACATCAAAAGTATCATACACCATGATCAAGTAGGCTTCATCTCAGGGATGCAGGGGTTGTTCAACATTAGAAAATCCATCAATTAATCCACCACATAAACAGTCTGAAAGAAAAGAACCACATGACTATCTCACAAGATGCCAAAAATTTTTTTGACAAAATCTGACCTCTCCTTCACGCTAAATGTCTTGGAGAGATCAGGCATACAAGGACCATACCTTGTTGGAGGAGGGGCTAACACATTGATCCTTGGAGTCTGATTTCAGTGCTAGAGATCTGGATACTGCCCTTTCTGAGACACTCTCTGATTGGTTAATAAAAGTCACTGATGGCCAATTAGCTAGGCAAAAAGAGTATAGGAAGGTGGGTCTTCCTGGGTTTGCAAAAAAGAATCCTAGGTCTCACACAGAGGAAGTGCCCTGCCAGGTTGCCAGAGCAGAGGATGTCTATGTGTGAACTCTGTGACCCAAGAAGGTATAATCAAACACATGGTTGGTGAAATTAGGTGGTCTGAGATTAATTTAAGTGAACTAGCTGAGAGTCTGCCCAGCTAAGGGCTAAGCGTTGATACATAAAACAGTCTTAGTGTATTTAATTACTGGAAAAAGGGATGCAGTGGCTTAGGCCACCATTTAAGGCAATCCAAACCCCAGCAGCTGCCCTTGTAGACTGCCACTGGCCTACTATAACAATTTATAGTTGCTAATAGCTCTCATTGTTAACAAGATTGCAATTTCCACACCTAGATGTAATAAAGGCTATCTACAGAATGCTGGTAGTTAACACCAAATTAAATCAAGAGAAATTTAAGGCATGTACCCTAAAATCAGGGACAAGACAAGGCTGTCCACTCTCTCCATATCTTTTCAACATAGTACTTGACATTCTAGCTAGAGCAATAACACAACTAAACGAGATCAAGGGGATAGAAATTAGAAAGGAAGAGGTCAAAGTATCCCTATTCAGAGATGATATGACACTATACATAAATGAGACCAAATATTCTACCAGAGAACTCCTATAGCTGATAAACACTTTCAGCAATGTGACTGGATACAAAACTAATTCTAAAAAATCAGTAGCCTTTCTTTACAGAAAAAGTAAATAGGCTGATAAAGAAATTAGAGAAACAACACCCTTCACAATAGCCACAATGTAAAATACCTGGCGGTAACTCTAACCAAGCAAGTGAAAGACCTGTATGACAAGAACTTTAAGTCCCTGAGGAAAGAAATTGAAGAGAATATCAGAAGATGGAAATATCTCCCGTGCTCATGGATAGGTAGGATCAACATGATAAAAATGACCATCCTACCAAAAGCAATATACAGATTCAATGCAATTCCTATCAAAATACCAACACAATTCTTTACAGACCTTGAAATTGACAGATTGGGAAATAAGAATTCTAAATTTCATATGGAAGAACAAAAAACCCAGAATAGCTAAATCCATAAAAGAACATCTGGAGGTATCACTATCCCTGATCTCAAGCTGCACTACTGAGCAATAGTAATAAAAACAGTATGGTACTGGCATTGAAACAGACTTGTTGATCAATATAATCGAATTGAAGACCCAGAAATAAACCTACACACCTATGGTCACTTAATTTTTTACAAAGAGGCCAAAACTGTACAATGGAAAAAGGAATGTATCTTCAACAAATGGTGTTGATATAAATGGATGTCAACATGTAGAAGAAGGCAAATAGACCCATATTTTCACCTTGCACATAACTTAAGTCCAGGTGGATTAAAGACCTTAACATAAAACTGGACACACTAAGTCTAATAGAAGAGAAATTGGGTGAAAGCCTCAAACTCATTGGCACAGGTGACAACTTCCTGAACAGAACACCAATAGCTCAGGCTCTAAGACCAAAAATCAATAAATGGGACCTCATGAAACTGAAAAGCTTCTGTAAGGCAAAGGTCATTAGAACAAAATGACAGATTGGCAAAAGGTCTTCATCAATCCCACATCCAACAGAGGGTTAATATCCAAAATTTACAAATAACTCAAGAAATTAATCACTAAGAAACTAAATAATCAAATAAAAAATGGGGATACAGAGCTAAACCAAGAATTCACAAAAGATGAATCTCCAATGGCTGAGAGACACTTGAAGAAATGTTCAACTTAGTCATCAGAGAAATGCAACTCAAAATGACTCTGAGGTTCCAACTCATTTCCCTCAGAATGGCTAAGATCAAAAATTCAAGTGACTGAACATGCTGGTGAGGATGTGGAGAAAAGGGAACACTCATCCATTGCTGGTGTGAATGCAAACTTGTACAAACACTTTGGAAATCAATCTGGCAATATCTCAGAAAATTGTGAATAGTTCTACCTCAAGACCCAGCCATATCACTCCTGGGGATATATCCAAAAGATTCTTCACCAAACCACAAGGATATCAATTCAACTATGTTCATAGCAACTTTGTTCATAATAGCTAGAAACTGGAAACAATCCAGATCCCCTTCAACTAAAGAATGGATACAAAAACTGTGGTACATTTACACATGGAATATTACTCAGCTATCAGAAACAAGGAAATCATGCAATTTTCAACCAAATGGATGAAACTAGAAAAGCTCATCCTGAGTGAGCTAACACAGACCCAGTAATATATACATTATGTATTCACTTATAACTGGATTTTAGCCATATAGTACAGGATAACTATCCCACAACCCACAAACTCAAAGGAATAGGAACCTAGCATAACTATCCTATGAGAAATTCTACCTAGCAGCAGATCAAAACAGATGCTGAGACACACAGTCAAACCTCAGGTGGAGCTCTGAGAGTCCTATATAAGAGAGGGAAGAATAGAGATACCCAGAGGGTATAAGAACAACACATGGAGATCAACAGAATCAACCATCCTAGGCCCCTAGAGGCTTATAGAGACTGAAAAACTAAACAACAAAAGAAGAAAGAAGCTTTGACTAGACCTAGACCCTCTTATACAAATGCAGAGGATAGAAAACTTGGTCTTCATACAGATACCTTAGCAAGATTGGTGGCGGGGGGGTGATCTCAGTCATGGACCTGTTAGTGGGACATTCTACCCTAACTCAGCTGCTATGTTGTACCCCAGAGGACGAGGAAGCTCTTAGCCCTCATGTGACTGATGAACTGAGGGGGTTCCCCCACAGTGGAGGAGAAGGATAGGTGTGATGACAGTAGAGGATGTGAAGGTGGAACTGGGAAGGGAGGAGGTAAAGGGCTGTGATTGAGATATAACTTGAATTAATAAATAAATGTTAAAAAAGAGAAGTACTTTAGAAGGAAATAGTATACCTAAGGAACACCATGCTTGCCAGGCAAGATATACCCACTGATGCAATAGTGGTTTGACTCTTATAGGGGTAACCAATTATTTTCTGAATTTATTTGAGGATTTTATACAGTAAAAATTTATTTTTTAATATTTATTCATTATTTCAAGCCATATCTCCATCAGAGTGCCCCCTCCACCCCTCCAAGTCCCACCCTCCTACCCTCTCATCCTACTCTTCCAGAGTAGGGAGTCCCACACATCAGTCCCCCACCCCAGTTCAGCAGTCACATGAGGGCCAAGAGACTCCTCATATACTGGGGACCTACATGGCAGCACCACTAGGGCAAAGTGTCTCATCAACAAAGTTTATGTTTCTGTTCCTTTTGATGTGTTGGTTGTACAATAGTTATCTGGTACTATATGGCTAAAATCCAATTATAAGTGAATAGATGCCATGTGCCTCTTTCTGAGTCTGGGTTAGTTTACTTGGGATGAGCTTTTCAAGTTCCATCCATTTGGCTGCAAATTGCATAATTTCATTTTTTTCTGATAGCTGAGTAGTATTCCATTGTGTAGATGCACCACAGGTTTTTTTTTTTTTAATCCATTCCTTGGTTGAGGGACATCTGGGTTGTTTCCAGTTTCTAGCTATTACAAATAATGCTGCTATGAACATAGATGAGGAAATGTCCTTGTGGTTTGGTGAAGAATCTTTTGGATGTATTCCCAGAAGTGGTATGGCTGGGTCTTGAGGTAGAGCTATTCCAAGTTTTCTAAGATATCACCAGACTGCTTTCCATAGTGGTTGTACAAGTTTGCACTCACACCAGCAATGGAGGAGTGTTCCCCTTTCTTGACAACCTCGACAGCATGTGCTAACACTAGAATTTTTGATCTTAGTCATTCTGACAGATGTGAGATGGAATCTCAGAATCATCTTGAGTTGTATTTCTCTGATGATTAAGGATATTCAGCATTTCTTCAAGTGTCTCTCAGCCATTAGATATTCCTCCTTTGTGAATTCTCAGTTAAGCTCTGTTTTTTTTTTGGATTGGATTATTTGGTTTCTTGGTGTTTAATTTCTTGAGTGCTTTATAAATTCTGGATATTAGCCCTCTGATGTGGGGTTGGTAAAGATGTTTTTCCAATCTGTAGGTTGCCATTTTGTTCTGATGATGGTGTCCTTTGCCTTACAGAAGCTTTTTCAGTTTCATGAGGTTCCATTTATTGATTGTTGGTCTTAGAGCCTGAGCTACTGGAGTTCTTTTCAGGAAGTTGTCACTTGTGCCAATGAGTTCGAGACTTTTCCCACTTTCTCTTCTATTGCACTTAGTAACAAAACCAGGTTAAGGTCTTTGATCCACTTGGATTTAAGTTTTGCACAAGGTGATAAATATGGGTATGATTTCAATCTTTTACATGTCGACATCCAGTTAGACCAGCACCATTTGTTGAAGATGCTGTCTTTTTTCCATTGTATGATTTTGACTCCTTTGTCGAAGATTAAGTGACCATAGGGGTGTGGGTTCATTTCTGGGTTTTCAATTCAATTCCTTTGATCAACTGGTCTGTTTCTATACCAGTATCATGCTGTTTTTAATACTATTGCTCTGTAGTACAGCTTGAAATCTGGGATTGTGATACCTCCAGATGTTTTTTTTTTATTGTACAGAATTGATTTAGCTATTCTGGGTTTTGTTGTTGTTGTTGTTGTTATTCAATATGAAGTTAAGAATTATTTTTTCCAGGTCTTTAAAGAATTGTGTTTATATTTTGATGGGAATTGCACTGAATCTGTATATGGCTTTTGGCAGGATGGCCATTTTCATTATGTTTATTTTACCTATCCATGAGCATGGGAGATCTTTCCATCTTCTGATGTTCTCTTCAATTTCTTTCCTCAAGGACTTGAAGTTTTTGTCATAAGTCTTTCACTTGCTTGGTTAGAGTTACCCCCAGGTATTTTATATTGCTTGTGGCTATTATGAAGGGTGTTGTTTCTCTAATTTCTTTATCAGCCTATTTACTTTTTCTGTAAAGAAAGGCTACTGATTTTTTAGAATTAGTTTTGTATCCAGCCACCTTGCTGAAGGTGTTTATAAGTTGTAGGAGTTCTCTGGTGGAATTTTGGTGTCACTTATGTATACTATCATTTTATCTGCAAGTAGGGGTAATTTCACTTCTTCCTTTCCAATTTGTATTCCCTTGATCTCCTTTAGCGGTCTTATTGCTCTATCAAGGACTTC
Organism: Lophiomys imhausi; assembly: GCA_907164525.1. Classification (NCBI taxonomy): domain Eukaryota; kingdom Metazoa; phylum Chordata; class Mammalia; order Rodentia; family Muridae; genus Lophiomys; species Lophiomys imhausi. Next base: position 2,698,455 of record CAJQZJ010032268.1, on the reverse strand, counting down.
AAGTACTATGTTGAAGAGATATGGCAAAAGTGGGCATCCTTGCCTTGTTCCTGAGTATAGAGGAAATGCTTCAAGTTTCTCTCCATTTAATTTGATGTTGGCTACTGGCTTGCTGTATATCACCTTTATTATTTCTAGGTATAGTCCTTGTATGCCAGTTCTCTCCAGGACTTTGAACATGAAGGGGTGCTGGATTTTTTAAAATGCTTTTTCAGCATCTAGCAAGATGATTATGTGATTTTTTTTCTTTCAACTTGTTTATATGGTGAATTACGTTGATGGATTTTCATATGTTGAACCAGCCCTGCATTCCTGGGATGAAGCCTACTTGATCATGGTGTATGATACTTTTGTTGTGTTCTTGGATTTGGTTTGCCAGTATTTTATTAAGTATTTTTGTATCTATGTTCCTGAGGGAAATGGGTATGAAGTTCTCTTTCTTTGTTGGGTCTTTGTGTGGTTTAGGAATCAGGGTGACTGTAGCCTCATAGGATGAGTTTGGCAGTGTTCCTTCTGTTTCTATTTTGTGGAAGAGTTTGAAGAGTATTGGTATTAGCTTTTCTTTGAGGTGGTAGAATTCTGTGTTGAAACCATCTGGCCCTGTTTTTTTTGGGGGGGGGGTTGGGAGACTTTTAATGACTGTTTCTATTTCCTTAGGGGTTATAGGAGTGTTTAATCTGTTAACTTGATCTTGATTTTACTTTGGTTGGTGGAATCGATCAAGAAAATTGTCATTTCACTTAGGTTTTCAAATTGGTGGAGTACAGATTTTTAAAGTAAGACCTAAGATTTTTTTGGATTTTTTTCAATGTCTGTTGTTATTTCTCCCTTTTTATTTCTGATTTTGTTGAGTTGGGTATTTTCCCTCTGCCTTTTGGTTAATTTGGCTAGGGGTTTGTGTATTTTGTTGATTTTCTCAAAGAACCAACTCGTGGTTTCATTGATTCTTTGTATATTTCTTTTTGTTTCTAAGTTGTTGATTTCAGCCCTAAGTTTGATGATTTCCTGCCATCTGCTCCTCTCAGGAGTGTTTGCTTCTTTTTTTTTTTTCAGTTCTTCCAGTTCTGCTGTTAATTCGCTAATATGAACTGTCACAATTTTCTTTTTGAAGGCACTTAGTGCTATGAACTTTCCTCATAGCACTGCTTTCATTGTGTCCCATAGGTTTGGGTATGTTTTGCCTTCATTGTCATTGGATTTTAAGAAGTCTTTGATTTCCTTCTTTATTTTTTCCCTGACCCAGTAGTCATTGAGTAAAGAGTTGTTCAGTTTCCATGAATGTGCAGGCTTTCTGTTATTTCTGTTGTTGTTGAAGTCTAGTTTTATTCCATGGTGGTATGGTAAGATACAAGGGGTTATTTCAATTTCCTTGTATCTATTGAGGCTTGCTTTGTGTCTGACTATATGATTGATTTTGGAGAAGGTTCCATGTGGTGCTGAGAAGAAGGTGTATTCTTTTGTGTTTGGGTGAAACATTCTGTAGACATATGTTAGCTCCATTTGGTTCATGACCTCTGTTAGGCTCATTATTTCTCTGTTTGGTTTCTGTCGCGATTACCTGTCCATTATTGTGAGTGGGGTGTTGAAGTCTCCCACTACTCATTGTGGGAATGGATGTGTGGTTTAAGCTTTAGAAGTGTTTCTCTTACAAATGTAGGTGCCCTTGTATTTGGGGCATATATATTAAGTATTGAGATGTCATCTTGATGATTATTTTCTTTAACGAGTATATATTACCCTTCCCTATCTTTTTTGATTAACTTCAGTTGAAGGTCTATTTTATTTGATATTAGGATGGATACTTCAGCTTGCTTCCTGGGTCCATTTACTTGGAAAACTTTTCCCCAGCCGTTTACTCTGAGGTAGCCTCTGTCTTTGTTAGTGAGATGTGTTTCTTGTATGCAGCAAAATGATGGGTTTTGTTTATGGATCCATTCTGTAAGCCTGTGTCTTTTTATTGGGGAGTTGAGGTCCATTGATGTTGAGGGATATTAATGAGGGATAATAAAGGTTGTTATTTCTGTTATTTTGATGTAGGTGATGGTTGTGTGTTTCTTTTGATTTAGTTGCAGTGGATTTTTTTGCTTCCTCTGTTTTCTTGGGTGTAGTTATCTTCTCTGGGTTGGAATTTTCCTTCCAGGATCTTCTGTAGGGTTGGATTTGTGGGTAGATACTTTTTAAATTTGGTTTTGTCATGGAATATCTTTTTTTCTCCATCTGTGTTGATAGAGAGTTTTGCTGAGATTAGCAATCTGGCCTGGCACCTATGTTCTCTTAGGGCTTGTAGGATGTCTGCCCAGGCCCTTCTGGCTTTTCAAGTTTCTAAGGAGAAGTTAGGTGTAATTCTGATGAGTCTACCCTTATATGTTATTTGACTTTTTTTCTCTTACAGCTTTTAATATCCTTTCCTTGTTCTGTACATTTGGAGTTTCAATTATTATGTGGTGGTGAGAGGAGTTTCTTTTCTGGTCTAATCTGTTTGGTATTCTGTATGCCTCTTGGAATTTTACTGGCATCTCTTTCTTTAGGTTTGGGAAGTTTTCTTCTATGATTTTGTTGAAGATGTTTCCTGGACCTTGGAGTTGGGGCGTCTTCTCTTTCCTCTATGCCTATAATTCTTAGGTTCTATCTTTTCATTGACTCCTTGATTTTTTGGATGTTGTGGGTGAGAACTTTTTTGGATTTCTCCTTTTCTTTGGTTCCTGTACTGATTTCTTAATCCAATCTTCCATGCCTGAGATTCTGTCTTCCATCTTTTGTATCCTATTTTTGTTACTCATGTCTGTAGTTCCTGTTCTCTTCCCTTGATTTTTCCACCTCCAGGATTGCCTATGATTGTCTTTTCTTTATTTTTTCCAGTTCCAATTTCAAGTCTTGAACAATTTTACTCGTTTTATATGTTTCCTGCTCCTATTTGCTTGTCTTGGTCTTCAAATCTTTCAACTCTTTCATCACCTGTGTGTTTCCCATTCATTTTGGGCTGAGTTGGCTTGGAGGTCTGTAATGGTATTCTCCATTGCTTTCATTTGTAAAATTGAGGATTCTTTATATTCTTTCAGGGATTTAATTTCTTCTTGTAAGAACTCTGTCATTTTACTAAGTATACCTTTGACATCATTTTCATGTGTTTCAGCTGTGGTGGGATGTTCAGGGCTTTAACATTGCTGAGTTTTGTTGGAGTCATATTTCTCTGATTTTTGTCAGTTTTGTTCCTTGCTGACCTTTATCCATCTGGTTGAACTTAGTTGATTGTTTCTGACGTCTTCTGGACTTGGTGCCAAGGAGGGAGCTTTGGTGTATGGTCTGTATAATCTTGGTGGTCTGTAGCTCAACATGAGCTAGGTGAAGTGTTAAGAAGGGTGCTGGATCTCAGTGGACCCCTCAAAGGTCACCCCTCCCTTCTCATTGTGTCTCAATTGGGAACTCAGGTCGGGGATTGGATGGGATGTGCTTTTGCAGCTTGCAGAGACTTGGGTTCTAGCAGGTCTTCCTAGTGATGTCAATGGGGCTCAGAGGACCATGGATTGTAAGTTAGAACAGCAGATCTCCTGCTGCTCGTGTATCTGGTCAGAGGGTCAGGTCTGTGGTCATGGTTCCCCCAGGCGGCTTCTTCTACGTGGTCTCCAGGGCACCTCTTTGCCTCTTGTCCCTCAGCAGTAAGCCCTTGTAGTCTGAATCACTCAAGCAGTGCACAAAGGCCAAGAACTTGCTGTAACTGCACTCGGGTTGTAGATGCTGAAGACAGGGTATCCCACCAAGAAAGGGCAAGGTGCACTGGCTCCAATATGAGCACCACCCCCTGTCTTCTGGGTTTCGACTCAGCGGAGTTCCGCAGCCTGTTAAATTGACCACCTGCTTTTCCACCAGCTATGATCTTACCATTTCAGTGGCACCGCTGTTCTCCTTTGGGTGCTGGAGTGATTGCATGAAAGCTGGGCACTCAGAAAGCCAGGAGGTATCTTTATCTGGTGGGTGAGGCTGCCTACAGAGGCCCTGCAGTGATCCACCTGTGCACTGGTGCAGGAAGAACAGCCCTCTGCCCTTGCTGGGCACAATGTTCTTCCATGTGATTGTATATCCAGTAGAGGGACCTACTGGGGGGTGCAAGCATATCTGGGCTTACCCTTTCTGGTATCCATCCCAGATTTCAAGCTGTACTACAGAGCAATAGTTGTAAAAACAGCATGGTATTGGTATAAAAACAGACCAGTAGATCAATGGAATAGAATTGAAGATCCAGATATGCTTGCACCCCCAAGATTGCCACTCCACCAGCATGGAAGATGGGTCCGAAGGCTGGTGAGTAACCCCATCTGGGGTTTGGAGCCACTTGCTGGGTATTTGAGTGGCTCTGTGTCTGCTTCTGTAGTGGTATCTGCTGCCTCTGAGCAGTGCCCCTTGGCCTGGATTCTTCACTGGTTCCCTCAGCTTGTAGGCCTGTTTCCCTGAGTGTCTGAGTGTCCTGCCGAGGGACTCCCACTATTCCCTGGGTTCGCTGGGTGTGACCCTGTGGGTTCATGTTTCTCAGGTTGCTGCTCAGCTTGTTTATATTTCTGTGATGTTGTAACTATTCCCCCACCTCCCCCAGCTCAAAATGTGTCCCTGTCAACTGCAGCCATCTTGAATTTGAGTAAAAATTTCTTGCCTACTTCTAGAAACTTGGCCATGGCTGGGGAGATCATAGATTGTATCAGGGAATACCAAACTGCTTTGTAAATATTTGTGCTTTATACCTAGAGATTTGAGGTACTTTCAACATTGATCAAAAAGTTTCTTTTTTCCATTGAAAAGATCTCCCATGCTCATGGATAGGTAGGATCAACATAATAAAAATGGCCATTCTACCAAAAGCAATATATAGATTCAATGCAATTCCTATCAAAATATCAGCACAATTTTTTATAGGCTTGGAAAGAGCTAGTCTCAGTTTCATATGGAACAACAAAAAGCCCAGAATAGCTAAATCAATCCTGTACAATAAAAAAGCATCTGGAGGTATTACCATCTCAGATTTCAAGCTGTACTACAGAGCAATAGTTGTAAAAACAGCATGGTATTGGTATAGAAACAGACCAGTAGATCAATGGAATCGAATTGAAGATCCAGAAATAGACCCACACACTTATGGCCACCTAATTTTTGACAAAGAAGCCAAAATGGCACAATGGAAGAAGGACAGCATCTTCAACAAATGGTGTTGGTCCAACTGGATGTCCATTTGTAAAAGAATGAAGTTAGACCCATACTTATCACCTTGTACAAAACTTAAGTCCAAGTGGATCAAAGACCTTAACATAAGGCCAGTCACACTAAATCTACTAGAAGATAAACTGGGAGAAACCCTCAAACTAATTGGCACAGGCGACAACTTCCTAAACAGAACACCAACAGCTCAGGACTTGAGATCAACAATCAATAAATGGGACCTCATGAAACTGAAAAGCTTCTGTAAGGTAAAGGACACTGTCATTCGAACAAAATGGCAGCCTACAGACTGGGAGAAAATCTTCACCAACCCCATATCTGACAGAGGGCTAATATCCAAAATCTACAAAGAACTCAAGAAATTAAATGCCAAGAAACCAAATAATCCAATCAAAAATTGGGGGACAGAGCTAAATAGAGAATTCACAAAGGAGGAATCCCTAATGGCTGAGAGACACTTGAAGAAATGCTCAACATCCTTAATCATCAGAGAAATGCAACTCAAGATGACTCTGAGATTCCATCTCACACCTGTCAGAATGGCTAAGATCAAAAACTCAAATGACAGCACATGCTGGCGAGGGTGTGGAGAAAGGGGTACCCTACTCCATTGCTGGTGGGAATGCAGGCTTGTGCAACCACTATGGAGGTCAGTCTGGCGATACGATATCTTAAAAAACTTGGAATAGCTCTGCCTCAGGACCCAGCCATACCACTTCTGGGTATACACCCAAATGCCTCTTCATGGAATCATAAGGAAGTTTCCTCATCTATGTTTATAGCAGCCTTATTTGTAATAGCTAGAAACTGGAAACAACCCAGATGTCCCTCAACCGAAGAATGGGTCAAAAAACTGTGGTACATCTATACAATGGAATATTATTCAGCTATCAGAAACAATGAAATTATGCAATTTGCAGCCAAATGGATGGAACTAGAAAAGCTCATCCTGAGTGAACTAACCCAGACTCAGAAGGACACATATGGCATCTATTCACTTATAGTAGGATTTTAGCTATATAGTAGAAGGTATCGATACTACAACAAACACACCAAAGGGAACTTGGACATAGACTTCTTATTTTTATTTTTTATTTATTTTTTATATATTAGTTATATTTTTTTCTATTTTTTAGTCTTTTTTATCTATTGTATGTTTATTGGTTTGTTTGTTTAGTAGTTCTCTCTCCTGGACAACGTGACACTTTTCACTGATGGTACTGCTTCGTAGATCCCAATGAAATAGGAGGCTCTTGGCTCTCATATGACCTCTCAACTGAGATGAGGGACTGTTATATAAGGACACTCCATCCCAGAGAAATGGGATGGAAGGGTTAGGAGGTAAAGAAAAAAAATGAATTGTGATGTTTCAGCCTTTTACTACTAATTGTTATAAACTGTTTAGGATAATTAAGAAATGCAAACTAATGGTTATGCAAGCCAGTCATTCTGTTAGGTACTATGACAGCCTATTATAGTTACTTGCTAAGCTAATCAGAAATAAAGCTGCTAAGAGACAAGCAACATCTGCTTACTCTAATATAAGAGATAGATAGGGCCTCTTCAAAAACCTCAAGAGATCTTTAGAATAGGGCATTCAAAGATGTTTTTGTAACTTTAGATTTTTTTATATCAAGACATATCAACTCCTGACAGCACCCCCTATTCTCCTCCAAGTAGAAGATGAGCATCGAAGAATCTCCAGATTGAATTAGTCGCAAGCCTATCTCTTGGCAGGAAAAGCCCCTTGCTCCAACTGTAGACAGAATGCTGTCCAAAAAGGACAAAACCTGGAAGCAGGTAAGTCGACAGCCTAGCTCTGCCAAGACAGGGTAGGTAAGTCCTTCATAACCCCTGCTCTACAATCAACGTCTGTCAGAGAAATGGGGCCAAATGACTGAAGATCGATGCTGTAATGTATGGAGAGAAAATGGGAACTGTCCAGGCAGCCACTGGTATGTCATTTCTTAGTTTGGGAAGCTGAAGGCCCTATACTTCCTGTAAAATCAGATATATTTATCCCTCTCAGGTCTCTGAGGTGGTTGAAGAACAGATAGCTAAAGTCTCATAATTTAATTGTGAGTTGTTTAGGAGTCAAGAGAGTGTTATAGATCTAAGAAGATACTTTTAAAATTGTGTTGAAAGTTAGTATGAATGTTGAGTCAGATATAGAACTTTAAACTCATGGAGATGTTTAGATAGTAGAATGTTAAAGTCAGGTACCAAATACATATGGACTGGTCATTGAGAATGTACGTTAAGCCATAAAACCCTCATAACTGTGGCCTAATTACCTCTGTTGTACTGTATTGTATTTATTATTATAAGAGAAAGAGCCGTTTGTTGGACTGAAAGGGGAAACTGTAGGGGGAAATAAGATATACCTTAAACTTAAAAGAAAAAAAAAAGGGAAGAGGATGGGGGGTTGAGGGTGGGAGGGTGGGACTGGAGGGGGAATAGGGAGGGGACTGCAATTGAGATGTAACTTGAAGAAATAAAAAATAAAGGAAAAAAATAGTTCACTACTTAAAAAATAATTAATGCAGAAACTCCTAACTATTGAAATGCTAAGAATAAGTGATTGTGAGGCTTAGCTCTAAACTGGACATTTATATCACTTTTCCTGACCCATGGCTCAGAGAACCTTCATGGAGGAAGTGATAGAAAGAATGTAAGAGTTGGATAGGGAAGACTATTGTAAAACATATACAACAGGGTCATTAAACTAATGAACTCATAGCAGCTGTGGTTACTTACACAAAACCTTCATACAGCCAAGACAATCAGAATTCCAGCTTGCAGTAGAGCCTCCTCTATTGCGTGGGTCATAAAACCCCACACCTACCTGAGAAGCTAATTGGAGAGTAATTTTTCATCGGAGGTGTGGCCACTATGTAGGTTGTTGATGTAGTAATGGAAGTCCCCATGCAGTTACTTCCATGTCCATTCGGGAAGCACTAATTGTACTATACAAAGCAAACAGGCAAGCAAACAAGCAAAAACTCCAAAGACATGAAGTTGGGTGTGTGTGTGACAGTATGTTGAGAGAGTTCTGAAGGTGTTGTAGGAAGGGAGTGGATACTGTTGAGGGCTTGTGAGTGAAAAGACAGCATACTGAGGGTCTTTAGGAAAACAACTTTAATATGTACACACAGGCTCAGAAGATCTGTTTTGTAAAGAAACTGACAAATACAGTCAAAGTCAAACAGTGTTTTTTATGATTTTTTTGTTCGCCTCCATATATACTGGTAACTTAAAATTTTATTGGTTATTTTATAGTCTTAAGGTAGGGTTCTAAAGATGGCCTAGATATGGAGGAAGCAAGGGCCACTTGGGAGATGTAGCAAAGTCTCACATGAGCATTTTGGCAGAGACTAAATCCCATGGCTGTCTCTCTGCCCTTTCTTCAAGTTCTCTGGGAAGGCTTATAAAGCAAGGATGGCATTGCAGAGATGCCGTCAAGTTTATGTGTATTCAAGTACATTGGTTGTCTCTTGGGACTATTTTCTCTTTTTCTTTTCCCTGGCTACCAGGAGCCCCCTATCATAATATGGTCAAAATATATTGGGCCCTGTATGAAATTCTTTTAAAAAAATCAAGTCATTCAATATGGATGGGGAAGGGGCTCATGAAACTCCACCCCTTACTGAGGAGCTATTCTAAGATGAAAGATGTTGGGGGATGAAGAGTTGTGTGTGTGTGTGTGTGTGTGTGTGTGTGTGTGTGTGTGTGTGTGTAGGTTGCCTGTTCTCCAGGGGATAACCCTACCTCCAGGTATATTCAGGCAACACTAATAGGATGCAGTATGTTACTAAACAAAGGAGACATTAAGGTGGGAGGAGGATCTGTGTGGGGATGCTGAAGGAGTAGAAGAGGGATTTAGGGATATATATGGTCAAAATAGATTGTATATAAGTATGGAACTGCCAAAGAATAATTGAAAATATAGTAAAGGGAAAAATAGGGAGAAGCCATCTGTAAAATAGGGGTATTCCCAACCACCCTATAGTACCCCTTGCTAACATTTGCCTGCACCTGGCTGTGGCAGAGTAGGCAAATACAGGTTATACAAATTGAGACAGGTGTCATTGAACTGGGAGTGATTTACATGTTTAAGGAGACTGTAACTATCATTCAAGTCCAGGATTCTGGAGCTGTGCTTCTGGGTGGGCTTTAGCATGAATCTAGGGTGAGAGTTTCCATGTTTCTGCTTCCAATGGTGGTTTGGCTATCGATTCTGTCCCCCCCCCCCACCACCACGACTGTGTCTCAGTGCCCTGGAGCCTCTCTGAGCAGATCCTCCTTCAACAAGATGCCCTCCACACTCACACTGATCTTCATGATCATCTTTTGCTTGGTGTCATTGGCTTCGATGTTGCAGAATGGCTTCACGGTCATTGTGCTGGGCAGAGAGTGGATGCGGAGCCGGGCACTGCCAGCAGCTGACATGATTGTGGTCTCTCTTGCTTGCTCTCAGTTCTGCTTACATGGGATAGCCATCTTGGGCAATCTCTTGGCCTCCTTTGATTTTTGTTACCAAGCAAACTTTGTTGGCATCCTTTGGGACTTCTTCAACACTCTCATTTTTTGGCTTACTGCCTGGCTTGCCATCTTCTACTGTGTGAAGATTTCCTCTTTCTCCCATTCTGTCCTTTTTTGGCTCAAGTGGAGGATTTCCCGGTTAGTTCCCAGGCTTCTGCCGGGCTCTCTCATCATGGGTGGCCTGTCAGCCATCATATCAACCACCCAGGAACATCATTGCTACTCAGATGACCATCTCTCAGCGTTTCCATGGAAACTGCACCTTTGGTTACATGATAATGGACTTCTTTTGGTACTATTACCTGTCTCATGTAGTGCTCATGTGGGTCCCTCCTTTCTTCCTGTTTCTAGTGTCCATTATCTTGCTTATGTTCTCACTGTACCGGCATATGGGGAAGATGAGGGACCACAGTCCTGGGTCATGTGATACCCAAACTCAGGCACATACCATGGCTCTGAAATCCCTTACTTTCTTCTTCATCTTCTATATACTATTTTTCTGTCCCTGATAATTTTTGCTACAAAAGTTAAAATGATGCAGAGTTACTGGTATTGGGCCAGAGAAGTCTTAATCTATGCGGGCATCTCTTTGAACTCCATCACTCTGGTGCTTAGCAACCCCAAGCTGAGAAAGGCCCTGAAGATGAGATTTTAGGATGGACATTCTGCCTGAGCATAAGCTTTGCAGGCCTTGGACCAAAGGTGTCTCTGCTCTCAAGTGACCAGTAACAGTACCAAGACAAAAGAGCTATACGTAGCAAGAGTTTGTAAGGTTTGGGTACACTCTCATTTCCTTCCTTCTTTTCATTTTTTCCGTGCTCCAAAGTTCTCTTTTAAACTTTCTGTGTTCTTGTTGTCCCCTTCAGATGCTCCTGTGGCTCTCTATGAAAGCACCCCAAATTGTATTCTTCAAGCCTCATTTGTGTCTGCACTCCTTTATGAAAACATGTAATTATTATCAGTTGTTTCCGTGGTACATGTTCCTGTAGGTTACCCACCTAGTGACCCCATCTGTCCCCTCAGCCACTGCTTTGCTAAGCCCTGTCTCTCTCTCTCTCTCATTTTTAACCTTAAACTCTTTATTAAAATAAGATAAAACCAGCCTGTTACTCACTGAGTTACATTACTAGTGGCTGTTGCTGCAGGTTCTTTTTTTTTTAATGGTGTAATTTTTTTATTTAAACATGTATTTATTAATTCAAGTTACATCTCCATCACAGCCCCCTCCCTCCACCCTTCCTGGTCCCACCCTCCCAACCTCTACCCCCTCTTCCACCTATCCTACTCCTCCAGTGTGGGGTGCCTCCACATATCAGCACCCTCAGTTCATCAGACACATGAAGGCTAAGAGCTTCCTCTTGCACTGGGGGTCTACCTGTAAGCCCCATCTCTTTTTGGTGCCTTTCTTCTACATTTCTCTTCATTTTTCTTTCTCTCACCAATCCTTGTCACTGTCATTATTTGTGCCCCAACTAAAATTGATCCCACCACAAGACCTTTTGCAGATTTATCTAGGAGGCTGAGGCAGTAAGAGTTTTTGCTATTGTGGGTCTGTCTAGGACTTCATGTCCAATGGAATTGCATTGTCTGATGTGAAAAGACTTTTAGGTTTTGGCCAGGTGAAGACAGATGTAAAACAAAGGAAATTCTCAGATTTTGTTTGGCTTTGTGGTTGTTCTGGACATCCATGCTGGACATGGGCAGTGCACATGGGTAGATGAATACTTTAAGATGGAACTACAGACGAATACCTTGGTTTTTTGGAGACCAGTTCTTCTGAAGCTCAGGCTTGTCTCAATCTTCCTGCCTTAGCCTTCTGAGTGCTTTGATTATAGGTAAGGGTTAAGCAACATGGCAACTGTTCATTTTGATAATGTTTATCCTCTTGTTTGTGCTTGCTGGGGGGAACTTCCTGGATGCTGTTGCGCAGGTTAGCATTTTCTGGACTGGAACTTGTGAAAAGTGACATATTGGGACTGGAAAGAAAAATGTGGCAATTTCAATTTCCTTTAACTTTTATCTTAAGTTTCCATCTTTTTGTGTGTGTTTTCTTATGTATGTAACACAATGATGAATCAGGGTATGAATATAATTAATAAACATGCATATGGCTGTGTCTTGATTGGTTTAGGCTCTATACCAGAATACCATAGGCCATGTGACTACTTCTCTCAGGGCTAGAGTCTGAAATGTGGCTTGACAGCATGGTTGGGTTCTGGTGATGGCCTTCTCTCAGACTCAAACATCTATCTGTACACTAATATGGCAGAGCGAATCTGGGATCCTTTTACAGCCAAACTTTTCAGCCAGAGATACCATTGTGACCTCAAATTTATCCCTTAGGGAACTCAAGCATATCTATCCATATCTAACATAAGTGTGTGTCTTTTAAAATTACTGCTCATTTATGCATGTGTGTGTGTGTGTGTGTGTGTGTGTGTGTGTGTGTGTGTGTGT
>CAJQZJ010032268.1:2643784-2686241 GCA_907164525.1 Lophiomys imhausi | reverse complement strand
TGTGTGTGTGTGTGTGTGTGTGTGTGTGTGTGTGTATGCCTACAAAGGCCAGGAGGCCAAAGTTGTGGGCTGTGTGAGCCTGCTGACATGGGTGCTAGGAACCAAACTCCCTGAAAGAGCAGCAAGCAGTAAGCACACTCCCCAACCATAAAGACATCTTTCCACTCTACGTAATTGTGTTTTTCATGGCCCTTACTATTTTTTACTCTTCTGACATACAACACAGCATTTTATATATCCCAACATTACTGAAATACTTTTTAATATTTATTTGTGGTGTATGTGTGTGTGTTAAGGATGAGGGCCAATTGACACAGTGGGCTTTCAGAGGATAGCTTTCAGAAATAGGCTCTCTCCTTTCACCATATGGATCTTGGGAATGGACCTCAGGTTGTTAGGCTTAACAGCAAGAGTCTTTACTTGCTAAATCATGTCACCAGCTCTGCTGAACCCTTCTAAGAGTTCTTGATATGAACAGAATGATACATAGCATTTAAAAGGCAGCATGCAGGGCACTGTTTCTTCTTTTAATATTTTTGATGCAGAGGACTGAGTTGAGTATTTCTATCCAGACCATCTACTCTATATTCTTATCAAACTACTTTCATATTTATACTTAGAAAAACTATAAAAATTTAATATTATCAGATTTTGTGTCTATCTGAAGCTTGATCTAAATGAGAGAAAGCAAAATGTCACAGAGATAATACAAATACAAGCAGTGATGAAAATCACTATAGATTATGAGGGTGAAGAGATGACTCAGTGGTCAAAAGCACATACTGCTCTTGCAGAAGACCGAAGTTCAGTTCCCAGCACTCACATGGTAGCTCATGACCATCTGCAACTCCACTTCCAAGAAATATGATTCCCTCTTCTGATATTTATGGGGAGCAGACATGCACATCATACATACATACATATATGCAAAACATTCCTACACACAGGGTAAAGTAAGTAAATAATTAAAAACACACCATAAAGTATTACATATTTAAATGAAAGAGTTTACTCACTTTTTTGAATGAATTTAATTTGCACATGATATATGCCCAGTAAATGTTTGTGGTTTATGATTTGTGCACAAAAGCACTTTGACAGCAGCTGATTCACTGCTATAGCCCAGTGCTTTTCCTAGCATTATTATGGAATAGGAGATGCTCACAAATAGTTGTTAAATCAATTGAGGTTAATTACACGTCCTTAATCTTATGAGCCATCGATGGTGTGGGAGGTAGAAGGAGGAGATAGGAGTTTTCCATACTGCAAGGTTCTTTATGGCTGCCCAAACCCCAGAGTTCAAAGACCCAGTTTGTCTCATTTCTCCAGGTTCTGGTAGAAAGCAGTCAAAGTCAGCCAAAGAAACAAGGACATAAAGAGGGAACCTGGAGCTCACCTCATAGCTGATCCCCCTACGAGGCTGGTGGCCAGCCCTGAAATTACAGATTCTCAGTCATGCTCGGAGTTATCCATGATTGCTGGGGAGATAAACTCAGAGTCTCATACTTGTGTGGCAAGCACTTACTGAGCCACTTCCCCACTCCTGGTAATTGCTTTTAATTTAAAAAAAAAATAGTGTGTGTATATGTGCTCCTGTGATCTCAACAAGGTGATCATACAGAGGTACGAGGATACCTTCACAGAGTTGGCTCCTTCCCCCCACCTTTGTGTGGTTTCCAGGGAAGGAACTCAGGTCGTTAGCCTTGTTGGCAAGTACTTTGATCCACTGTGCCATCTTGACAGCCCCATGACTTTAATCAGCAAAGATGGAGGGATCTAGACGGAATCCATAGTTGGTAAGGTTGAAGCAGATAGAGGTGTAAGTTATGTTGTTAACCGTGGCGAGAGGGGCTGGTCTTGGAATTAGTGTGACTCTTGGTCTTCTACTGCGACTTCAATGTGATTTAAAAAGGAGTCGTCATCTGTAACTTGAGGCTTCATTTCTTTTATCTATGAAGTTAACTTTGCCATCTTCATGTAGCCTCCAAGGAGAGTCAGTGCTTAGAATAAGTACCTTTCACATAGAGATGAACGTAAGGAAACAGAGGGGCGCACTGGCATACTCACACACACACAGTGAGCAGTGGGGCTTGGGTTGAAGCCTGTCTCTAGGCTAGGGCTCTCACTGCCTGTCCCATTGGTGTACAGCTATCTAGGTGAGATTCCATTGTGAAAGCTCTGCTAACCAAATCCTTTCTAAACTTTTGCGAGGAAGTTTTTGCTTTGTCCTGTGTAATTGCCTTTTCTGCTGTATTCTGTGATGCTGAATCCTCAACTGATTAGAACTCTCTGGGGGAGAGGTTTGGAACAGTTCTGCCTCTCTTCCAAAGGGATGTTCTTATTATATCTCTTTCGTAGGGTTGCTGTAAGAACTAAATATTTTGGGGGCATCTAGAACAATGTCTAGAACCTAGCAATCACCTCTCACCCCCATTGTGGACATGATCTCTGATGTTCAGTAGCATGCACGCTCTGTGGATTTCATTACCATGCAGCCCCAGGTGCGAGGTCTTAAGTATCAGTTTAGAGAGGCATAACTGCCTATGTAAGAGACACCATATGCAAGGGCCCGATACATTATTCACACTTATGTTGACAATAGGTAGGGGATAGGACAGAGAGCAGGCAAATTCACAGGCAGGCAGGAAGACTTTGGAAAGTCAGCCTTGGCAAGATTTGCATCTATTCTGAAGCTAAGAAACGTTTTTACCCTGCTCAGAGAGCCTGTATCCTCAGCTTGGGCTTCACTTCTCAACTCACAGAGAGACAAACGTATTGGAGAGACTTCTTAGAGCAACAAATAGCCCTTCATGGGCCCCATCATCTACACAGGAGAAATGAGCAGAGGTCATACAGTTCTGGGATGGCAGACTACTGATAAGACAGTCATCACTTTATTTATTGTTTTAGTCCTTTTGTGCTTGGTGGCAGTGATAGGCAATGGGTTTATCATGATAGCACTGGGCACGAAATGGCTGCTCCAGAGAACATTGTCAGCTTATAATAAGTTACTGCTCAGTCTAGCAGCCTTTCGCTTCTGTCTCCAGTGGGTGGTGATCGGTAAGAATATTTATCTTTTCCTGAATCCAACAAGCTTCCCATACAATCCTATAAAGCAGCTCCTAAATTTATTGTGGGACTTCCTGACCGCTGTAACCATCTGGCTCTGCTCCTTGCTAGGTTTCTTCTATTGTGTGAAAATTGCAACGTTAACCCATCCTGTTTTTGTCTGGCTAAAGTACAGGGTGCCTGGGTGGGTACCATGGATGTTGCTCACTGCTGTAGGGATTTCGAGCTTAACTAGTATCCTGTGTTTCATAGGCAATTTTATGATATATCAGAGCTATGTAAAGAGTGGCCAGCAACTTTGGAATGCCACTGGAAATAGCTTCATAAATTCATTTGAGAAATTCTACTTCTTTTCCATAAAAATAATTATGTGGACAATCCCTACTGTTATCTTTAGCATTTTTATGGGTTTACTCCTTGTATCTTTGGTAAGACACATGAAGAAGACTCTCTTGACCTTCTCAAAACTTCAGGACATTTGGGCACAGGCCCACATTAAAGCTCTCCTTCCTCTCCTCTCTTTCATCATCCTTTTCATCTCCTGTTTTCTGACACTGGTACTCAGTACTGCCAGCAGTACACCATTTCTGGAATTCAAGTACTGGATGTGGCAGGTGGTGACTCATCTGTGCACAGTGATACACCCCATTGTCATACTCTTCAGCAACCCTAGGTTGCGAGTGTTGATGAAGAGGGGCTGCTGCTGAAGATATGGGGCAACCTGATGAGACCCTTGGACAGATGGAAAGAAGGCATGAGAGCAACAGATACAGCTTCTTTTTTGTTGTTGTTGAATTTGATATTTATTTCCAGTTTACTACATGTGCTGATATATGAATAACCTCAGTGCAGTAGGATTCACGGTGGGCTCCAAGATCCTGAAAATGAGCCGGTATCACTGATATGCACCATGTTATCTGTGGGACTTGATGTTATTAAAGTACCTGAAAGATCTCATGTTCCCTGTGATGCAGGCACCCCTAGGAGGTTAAAATAATTCCCTGGGAACTGGGTGAAGAAACCCTGACACACCATATATTTCATGTGCTGAGTCAGACTGGAGTAGATGCTGAGAACTTACTTTTTCCCTCTGGATGCATCATTCTGTGAACTGCTCTTTTCTTTTTGCTACTTCTCAGCAGTTTAGCGATTTGCCATGGAGATTTCTATCTGTCACCAGAGACAGAACTAAGACACTCTCTGATCTCAACTCTATAGAGAGACCATGGTATAGTTTGTGTGTGAGTGCAGGAGCGTGTGCCATCTTGGAGGTTAATATTCTCAAATGACCTCCTGAGATACCTCAGAAAGCCCAGGGTCTTGGATCTGTTTATTGTTGAAGTTCTCTATAATGGCCTGATTTATGAGTCTTTTCTGAAAATGTTAAGGTTGTGAGTCATATTTACCGTCTTTTGTGTTGGCATAGGGATGTACTGGAGCTTTTGATATGGATAACATCTTCTATGTTTTTCTGGAACTTAGGTTTAAGAACGGAAAGACTCTTGGTTTGGTGAGGAACTGCTCACCATACCTCTGCTTCTCTTAATTATTTTTAAGCTTTCACTACACTTTGTTATCCCTGGAGCAGCTCAAACTGACATCTCTCAACTTCAGGTCCCATTTCTATGTCTCAGACAGTTTTACTTTCTGTTTGTGACTGCTCCTCCCAACTCCTCTGCATTACAAGATAAATTCCTGCTTTTGGATTTTCCAGTCTGACATTTGTGCACCTACACACACACACACACACACACACACACACACACACACACACACACATTCTTTTCTTGTTTCCCTGCTAACACCATAGCACTGTATATATATATATATATATATATAATTATTACTTGTTGAACTTTAGTAATAGCTTACCAGCATTTAATGATATTAATAAATTATATTATTTTAAAATTGCCTTTATTTTACACGCACACACACACACACACACTAACAGATTTATTTAATTTTATTTTACATGTATGAGTGCTTTGCCTGGATGTATGTCTGTGTACCATGTGTGAAGTACCTGTTGAGGCCAGAAGAAGGTGTCAGATCCTTTGAGAACTGGAGTTACAACTAATTGTGAGTTGTCATATGTATGGGTTCTGGGAATAAATCTGGATCCTCTGCTAGAGTAGCATGTGCTCTCAGCCACTGAGCCATTTCTCCAGCCTCCCATATACTTTTTTTGAGGTAGGGACTCATTTAGCTCATGAGACCAACCTATCATGGACCTGAGGATAACCTCTTGTCTTTACTTCTAAGTGCTGAATTGTTTCTGTATTGGAAGCTGGAAAATTGTTTGAAACATCATTTTAAAGGAAAAAAATACACTACATGGCTTTTTAGATGGTTTTCAGTATGCATGTTAATAATTATGTATGAGTTGAAATGTCAGTGTACCTCAATGCAATCAATAAAATGTCAACTATGAAAGGAAACAACCTAGCCTTGGGTGTTTTATTATTGCAACCATAACTGGACCAAGATGACTATCATTATCAAATTAATCTCTGGAAGACATAACTCTGATCTAGTTCAAGAGTACCTAACCATGTCTTGGTGCCTATCAGACAAAACACAGGCCTCGGAACTTGACATTGGAGTACCTCTACAATCTGGTAACAGGTTCCAGGAGAATACTATGCTTCAATGAATTTGGATTGTCATTGTGACTAGTGAACCTGGAGATTCCTCTCTGATGCTGAGAAATATTTCCCTATCACATGAGCCTGTACGAATCCTATTCAACATTTTGCATTTTTTCTTTGATTTCTAAAGGTTGGCCCACATTCTACTTCCCCACTGAAACCTTTTTAGATGCTCCCCAAGCTTTGATCTTTCCCACTTTTGAGGATACCTAAGTTGGTATTCTCCAGGTGTGACCTGAATTCTACCTCACAGCGCTGTTATTTATATTCCACGTCCTCCCTGGAGATATCAACTTCCTGAGGGGATGGATGATTCATGCTCTTCCACTTGTCCTCTGTACTGCTTATAAGTACTTGTTGCCTCAAACGGATGGACTACTGCACTTGACGACCAGCTATGCCACCCATACATTTTCTTGCATGTGTCTATGTGTCTATGTGGGTTGTCTGTGATTCGGCGCCTGGGTTTAAGCTGTCACCCTTTCGTTAAGTCACTGGCTTGCTTTCTAGAAGACAAATCTTTGATTAACTTTCTATTTGAAGTATGCACCATGGAGGAATAATAAATGTACGGGTGGGAGTGAGTGTATCGGTCATGATGTATTTTCATCCTTCTTTTTTTGTACATTAGTATGTTGCTAAGCAACTGTGCATCATCAGCTATTAGGTACTTCATATCACATCTAGACCAGAAGTCAATTATTGCCTTTGTTATTGACCCAGTCTTCCTCTGCAAAGTGCCCTATATAAGCCTACTTTGTTCCTATTGGTTTTTATATCATTAGCTAAGAGAATCCCAGAATCCAAATTACCTCCTGACAGGGACACGTTCTTTTGGAGCTTGAATGCACAGGAAAATACGTAAGAAGCAAAGTTCATTGCATGTAAGAATACCCAATGATAATTTGTTGTAATCATTAATCTTTGCTCACAGACCAACTTTTGCATATATTACATTGATGCCATTAATAATACTCACTTATTAAATATATACTTTATGTAACTCATGAGGTTAGAATATTAGCTTAGATCTTTTATATGCCTCTCGATTTATTTATATGAATGCTTTGCCTGAATGTATGTCAAGGCCAGAAGAAAACATCATATTTCCTGGAATTGGAGTTATAGATGATTGTGAGCTATTATATGGATGCTGGGAATCAAAACCAGGTTCTCCTCAAGAGCAACAAGTGCTCTAAACCACTGAGCCACCTCTGCATCCCCTATATGCTTCACTTTTAAATACCATAGCAAAGTGGAAATTGCAACCTAGTTTTATTGATGTTATGGCTAGTAAGCAGTAGAAATGGAATCATTGACTGCTACAGAACTTAAAACTGTGTGGGCTGGGCATGTGGCTCAGAGCTAGACTGCTTGCTATGGACAAGTCCTTAAGTTCAGTTTTCAGCACGGAATGACATCGCTACCAGACATCACATAGACAAAAAAACACATATGATAGGCAAGGCATTGTAAACCATGGGGAAAGGGATTATTTAATAGTGCACCAGCACATTGGCTCCAAGCTGGAAGGAAAAAAATGAAGTCATTTCACTATAATTTCCACGTAGATGATATTTAATATAAATGTTGCCTTAATTTTTAAAGCTCTGTTTATTTCTTACAAATGATTCAATTTATTACCTATGTTTTATCCTGTAAAATGCCATCTCTACATTTTAAGGAGCCCAATGTGGCCTGTAGTCCTAGTACTCAGGAGGCTGAGGCAGCAGGATTGTTATTAGCTCAAGGCCAGCCTGGGCTGTATAGTGAGTTCCAGGTCAGCCTGGGCTAGAGTGAGATGCTGTTTGAAAATAACAAATTAATAAATGGATAAATAAACAAAAAATGGATAATTTAATGAACTGTTTCTGTGCATTCTTCATCTCTTTGATGTAGTTATGTGGTCTGCATATGTTCTTCAATTACTTCAAATAGAGAAACCCTGCTTTCTTAGGTCAAAGAGTAAAAATGTCAACAATAATGAAAATATTTTCAGGACAGTCAACACTGCAGCTTACTATAGCAAGGTGTGGTGGCACATACCCTTAATCCCAGCACTTGGGAGGCAGAGGCAGATGGATCTCTGTTGGTTTGAGGCCAGCCTGGTATGAAAAGCAAGTTATAGGACTGTCAGGGCTGTTACACAGAGAAACCTGGTCTTGGGAAAAAAATATTGTGTGATCATTGCCGAATATCCTAGAATACTATTGAGAAAGTTTTAATACTGTGGTGATAAACACATCATACATTTAGTAATATGACATATTTATATTACTTGAAAATTCACAGCATATTTATTGAATTTAGAGACAGTCTTATAAAATTCAAAAAATGTTAAGAATGACTGTTACTATTTTCATTTTGGTGAAAATTCCTGTTAGAGAAAGAAATTAGGTTATAGATAACAGAAAGGTAAAGGAAAAATTTTAAAAAGTATCTATCTATCTATCACATATCTATCTGTCTGACTGTCTATTTAATGTATGTGAGTATTTTTGCCTATGCATATTTGTGTCCACCATGCGTGCACCTGGTGGCCAAGAGGTCAGGGATCATCAGATTTCCTGGAAGTGGAGTTAAGGATGGTTGTGAATTATCATGTAAGTGTGGGGGACTAAAACCAAGTGGGCTTAACTGCTGAGCCACCTCTGCATCCCAGAAAAATATTTGTACAATATATATATTCATATATCATATGAATATATTAAGAGGTAATATATTAAGAGGTAAATTCAAAGGATCCAAAGCAACATTAAAATTGCTGTAGAACATAGAGGCAGTAAGTAGAGGAGCCTACTGCCAAACTTAGTTCAATCCCTGGAGCCCACATGGTGGAAGAAGGGACCTGACTGATTCCTATAGTCTGTCTTCTGACTTTCACATGTTTGCCCTGACACACATGTGCTCCTCCCACAAATAAATAAAAATGTTACAAAACTACCATAGAACAAAAATAATTTAGTGAGGTGTTGAGGTACATTATTTTCTTTTTTATTTAATATTTAAACACTGAAATATTTCTGTGTACAAATATACAGAGAAATAAGATCTACACAAATAGCTACTAGCTAGAATCCAGAATGAAGGAAAGATTCTTTTTGCAATAAAAACAAATACCCAGAAATAGAACTTACATGAAATTTATAAAATCTATATGAAATAAAACTTAAAGCACCCAATAAACCATGAACTTTTGGGATCCTATGTTCTTTACTTTTATAAGAATATTTGGCATTATAAGTATATCAATTGTCCTTAGGTAAAGTTGTTCATTTAACATAAGATTACAGAAATATCAAACCAATCTATATAATAAATATGAACAAAGTCAAAGATTATTATGGAAGTAGAATGAAGTCTAGAGGAAGACAGTGAAACTAGATGGATTCTCTGCTATCTTAACATGTATTGTAGCTTCACAATCTAAAGAATATATATAAATATAATCCCATAGAATACACAGTCCAGGACAGCAAAGCTATATGCTTATATTAGTATAATCTCAGTGTAGCTAACACTATAATTTCAAGTCAGAAGAAAATTCTGTCATTGGTGTTTAGAAAACAAGATAGCTATCTGGAATAAAATGTTACCTTATCTCAAACCATAAATAAGATAAGCTCTAAAATGCCAGAAATGACGCATATTGACAGATGAAAATAGGACAGTAAACATCTGTGAAAACCTTGCTGTATGAAAGTCTCTTGGTGGGCCTGCCTTTAATCCCAACACTCAGGAGGCAGAGGCAGGCAGATCTACGAGTTCAAGACTAGTCTGGTATACAGACTGAGTCCAGGATAGCCAGGGATACACAGAGAAACCCTGTCTCAAAAAAAGTAATGATAAAAAATAAAAGAAAGTATGATAAGTAACTTTCTCATTAAATGGCAGGCAGCTTTGGCTGCAGTACTATTCAAATGGGATAACTGAATAAGCCAAAAAAAGAAAAAAACCAAAAGAAAGAAAGAAAGAAAATTAAACAAAACAAAACAACAAAAACTCACAAAAGAAATGATTGGTTCATTACAGTTAAAGAGAAAATGCCTGGTAGGACTGGAGACATCATTCAACAGTTTAAAACACAGGCTGTTCTTCCAAAGAACCCTAGTTCAATTCCCACCATCCACAGGGCAGCTCACAACTGTTTGTAATTACAGTTCTCAAGGATCTGACAGCCTCACTCAGACATACATGTAGGCAGAACACCAATGAACATAAAGTAAAATTAAAGAAATAAATTAAAATATTTGCATGGAGCAACATCCTGAGAAGCATGGACCCACAGGGTCATACCTGGCGAACCCAGGGACTAGTGGGGGTACCTCTTCGGACCTTCAGACACTCCCAGTTAGCAGAGAGCAGCGGGAGCCCAGGCTGCGTGGACCCAGGGAGTGCTGCTCAGAACCCAGACCGAAAAGGAGCAGTGTGGTAGCTGGGGAGCATGGAGCACAGTGTGGCATGGCGCGGAACCCAGGCCGAGGAGCGAGCCATGGAAGTGGGCAAGAGCCGCCCAAAAACCCAACGATCGGACAGGCTCGGGGCCCAAAGCAGAGGTCTACAGCTAGGGGCACAGTCTCGGGGCCCAAAGCTGAGGTTAGTGGCAAGAGACACAGACTCCAATCCAAAGCAGAGACCAGCTGCGTGGGGCAGAGGTCTGGGGTACAGAGCAGAGGCCACTGGCAGGGGGCACAGGACCTGGACCCAGAGCAGAGGGCAGCGCGGACCCTGCGGCAGAAGCTGGCAAAACCCACACAGCCGCTGGCAGGGAGGCAAAGCATATCTGGGCTTACCCAGAAAGGTGTTGGACAGAAATGTCCCTCTACTGGATATGCAATCACTTGGAAGAACATTGTGCTCAGACAGGGCAGAGAGGGCTGCTCTTATTGCACTGGTACAGTCTCCCGAAGGTCTTATTACCTCAGAGTCTTGGGAGGTAGCACCAACTGCCAGATAGAGGTACCTACCGTCTACCTGAGTGCCCAACATGCACACGGTTACCACAACACCCTAAAGAGGACAGGCAGTGCCACTGAAAGGGTCCAGAAGACATCAGGAACAATCAGCTTAGGGCAACCAGATGGCTAAAGGTCAGAGAAAGAACAAAACCATTAAAAATCAGTGAAATTTGACTCCAATGAAATTCAGCGAGGTTAACACAGCAAGCCCTGAACATCCCACCACAACTGAAACACATGAAAATGATGACAAATCTATACTTAGGAAAATGATGGAGTCCTTTCAAGAAGAAATTAAAATACTGAAAGAATAAAAGAATCCTCAATTTTACAAATAAAAACATTGGAGAATACCATTAGAGACCTCCAAGCCAACACAGCCCAACATGAACAGGAAAGAGACAAGGCAATGAAAGATTTGAAAGCTTTGCAGACAAAGACAAGAAAATTGGAACAGGAAATGTATAAAATGAATAAAATGTTTCAAGACTTGAAATAGGAAGTAGAAGCAATAAAGAAAACACAATCAGAGATAAGAGTGGAAGTGGAGAATCAAGGGAAGAGAGCAGGTACTACAGACATGGGTATCAAAAATAGGATACAAGAGATGGAAGACAGGATCTCAGGCATGGAAGATTTGATGGAAGAAATCAGTACAACAACCAAAGAAAATGAGAAATCTAAAAAAGTTCTCATCCATAATATCCAAGAAATCAAGGACTCAAAGAAAAGACAGAACCTAAGAATTATAGGCATAGAGGAAAGAGAAGAATCCCAACTCCAACGTCCAGGAAACATCTTCAACAAAATCATAGAAGAAAACTTCCCAAACCTAAAGAGAGAGATGCCAATAAAATTCCAAGAGGCATACAGAACACCAAACAGATTAGATCAGAAAAGAAACTCCTCTCACCACATAATAATTGAAACTCCAAATGTAGAGAACAAAGAAAGAATATTTAAAGCTGTAGGAGAAAAAAAGGTCAAATAACATATAATTGCAGACCCATAAGAATTACACCTGACTTCTCCTTAGAAACTTTAAAAGCCAGAAGGGCCTGGGAAGATGTCCTACAAGCCCTGAAAGAACATAAGTGCCCAGACAGACTACTATACCCAGCAAAACTGTCTATCAACATAGATGGAGAAAACAAGATATTCCATACAAAATCAACTTTAAACAGTATCTGTTCACAAATCCAGCCCTACAGAAGATATTAGAAGGAAAATTCGAACCCAGAGAAGATAACTACACCAAAGAAAACAGAGGAAGCACAAAACTCTGCTACAACTAAACCAAAAGAAACAAACAACCACCACCTACAACAAAATAATAGGAATAACAACCTTTGGTCATTAATATCCATCAACATCAATGGACTCAAATCCCCAATGAAAAGACACAGGCTTACAGAATGGATCCATAAAAAAAGACCCATCATTTTGTTGCATACAAGAAATGCATTTCACTAATAAAGATAGACGCTATCTCAGAGTAAAGGGCTGGAAAAGGTTTTCCAAGCAAATGGACCCAGGAAGCAGGCTGGAGTAGCCATCTTAATATCAAATAAAACCGACTTTCAACTGAAGTTGAAAATCAAAAAAGATAGAGAACACTACATACTTGTTAAAGGAAATATTCATCAAGATGACATCTCAACATTGAATATCTATCCCCCAAATACAAGGGCACCTACGTTTGTAAAAGGAACGCTTCTAAAGTTTAAACCACATATTGATCCCCACACATTAGTAGTCGGAGACTTCACCACCCCACTCACAACAATGGACAGGTCATCAAGACAGAAACCAAACGGAGAAATAATGAGTCTAACAGAGGTCATGAACCAAATAGAACTAACAGATATCTACAGAACATTTCACCCAAACACAAAAGAATACACCTTCTTCTCAGCACCACATGGAACCTTCTCCAAAATCGACCATATAGTTGGACACAAAGCATGCCTCAACAGATACAACAATTGAAATAACCCCTTATATCTTATCAGACCACCATGGAATAAAGCTGGACTTCAACAACAACAGAAATAACAGAAAGCCTACACACTCATGGAAACTGAACAACTCTTTACTGGATAACTACTGGGTCAGGGAAGAAATAAGGAAGGAAATCAAAGACTTTTTAAAATCCAATGAAAATGAAGGCAAAACATACCCAAGCCTATGGGACACAATGAAAGCTGTGATACGAGGAAAGTTCATAGCAATAAGTGCCTTCAAAAAGAAAATGGTGACATCTCATAATAGCGAATTAACAACAGAACTGGAAGAACTGGGAAAAAAAAGAAGCAAACACTTCCAAGAGGAGCAGAAAGCAGGAAATCGTCATAATTAGGGCTGAAATCAACAACTTAGAAACAATAGAACAATACAAAGAATCAATGAAAGCAAGAGTTGGTTCTTTGAGAAAATCAATGAAATAGACAAACCCTTAGCTAAGTTAACTGAAAGGCACAGGAGAAAAACTCAAATCAACAAAATCAAAAATGAAAAGGGAGAAATAACAACAGACATGGAGGAAATCCAGAGAATATTTGGGTCCTACTTTAAAAATCTATACTCCACCAAATTTCAAAACTGAAGTGAAATGGACAATTTTCTTGATAGATTCCACCTAATAAAGTTAAATAAGATCAGGTTAACAGATTAAACAGCGCTAAAACCCCTAAGGAAATAGAAACAGGAATTAAAAATCTCCCAACCAAAAAACACCCATGGTCAGATGATTTCAGCACAGAATTCTACCAGACCTTCAAAGAAGAGCTAATACCAATATTCTTCAAACTCTTCCACAAAATGGAATCAGAAGAAACACTACCAAACTCATTCTATGAGGCCACAGTCACCCTGATTCCTAAACCACACAAAGACCCAACAAAGAAAGAGAACTTCAGACCCATTTCCCTCATGAACATAGATGCAAAAATAATTAATAAAATATTGGCAAACCGAATTCAAGAACACATCAAAAGTATCATACACCAGGATCAAGTAGGCTTTATCCCAGGGATGCAGGGGTGGTTCAACATTAGAAAATCCACCAATTAATCCACCACATAAACAAGCTGAAAGAAAAGAACCACATGACTATCTCACAAGATGCCAAAAAAAGCATTTGACAAAATTTGACCTCTCCTTCATGCTAAATGTCTTGGAGAGATCAGGCATACAAGGACCATACCTAGAAATAATAAAGACGATATACAACAGCCCTGTAGCCAACATCAAATTAAATGGAGAGAAACTTAAAGAATTTCCTCTAAACTCAGGGAGAAGACAAGGATGCCCACTGTCACCATATCTCTTCAACATAGTACTTGAATTTCTTGCTAGAGCAATAAGACAGCTAAAGGAGATCAAGGGGATACAAATTAGATACGAAGAAGTCAAATTATCCCTATTTGCAGATGATAATGATAGTATACATAAGAAAGCCCAAAAATTCCACCTGAGAACTCTTTACAGCTGATAAACACCTTCAGCAAGGTGACTGGATACAAAATTAATTCAAAAAATCAAAAGTCCTTCTTTATACAAAAGATAAATGGGCTGAGAAAGAAATTAGGGAAGCAACACCCTTCACAATAGCCACAAACAATATAAAATACCTGGGGGTAACTCTAACCAAGCAAGTGAAAGACTTGTATGACAAGAACTTCAAGTCCTTGAAGAAAGAAATTGAAGAGGACATCAGAAGATGGAAAGATCTCCCATGCTCATGGATAGGTAGGATCAACATAATAAAAATGGCCATCCTGCCAAAAGCAGTGTACAGATTCAATGCAATTCCTATAAAAATACCACCACAATTCTTCATAGACCTGTAAAAAGCAATTCTCAACTTCATATAGAATAGCAAAAAAAACCCAGAATAGCTAAATCAATTCTGTACAATAAAAAAAATCTGGAGGTATCACCATCCAGATTTCAAGCTGTACTACAGAGAAATAGTAATAAAACCAGCATGGTACTGGTATAAAAACATACCAGTGTCAATGGAATCGAATTGAAGACCCAGAAATGAACCCACACACCCATGGTCACTTAATTTTTGACAAAGAAGCCAAAATCGCACAATGGAAAAAGGACGGCATCTTCAACAAATGGTGCTGGTCCAATTGGATGTCGACATGTTAAAGAATGAAATTAGACCCATACTTATCACCTTGTACAAAACTTAAGTCGAAGTGGATCAAAGACCTTAACATAAGGCCAGACACACTAAATCTATTAGAAGAGAAAGTGGGGAAAATCCTTGAACTCATCAACACAGGTGACAACTTCCTGAACAGAACACCAACAGCTCAGGCTCTATGACTAACAATCAATAAATGGGACCTCATGAAACTGAAAAGCTTCTGTAAGGCAAAGGACATGGTCATTCGAACAAAACAGCAGCCTAGAGAAAAATTCTTCACCAACCACACATCTGACAGAGGGCTAATATACAAAATTTATAAAGAGTTCAAGAAATTAAATGCTAAGAAATCAAATAATCCAATCAAAAAAATGGGGAACAGAGCTAAACAGAGAATTCACAAAGGAGGAATCCCTAATGGCTGAGAGACACTTGAAGAAATGCTCAGCATCCTTAATCGTCAGAGAAATGCAACTCAAGATGACTGTGAGATTCCATCTCACACTTGTCAGAATGGTTAAGATTAAAAGATCAAATGACAGCACATGCTGGCGAGTGTGTGGAGAAAGGGGAACACTTTTCCATTGCTGGTGGAAGTGCAAGCTTGTACAACCACTATGGATATCAGTCTGGCGATATCTTAGAAAACTTGGAATATCTCTACCTCAAGACCCAGCCATACCACTTCTGGCTATACATCAAAATGATTCCTCACCAAATCACAAGGAAGTTTCCTCATCTATGTTCATAGCAGCCTTATTTGTAATAGCTAGAAACCGGAAACAACCCAGATGTCCCTCAACTGAGGAATGGATTAAAAAAAAAAAAACTGTGGTACAATTACACAATGGAATAGTACTCAGCCATCAGAAGTAATGAAATCCTGCAATTTGCAGCCAAATAGATGAAACTAGAGAAGTTCATCCTGAGTGAGCTAACTCAGACTCAGAAGGATGCACATGGCATCTATTCACTTATAATTGGATTTTAGCCATATAGTAAAGGATAACTATACTACAACCACTACACCAAGGGGAACAGGAACATAGAGTTTGTTATCATTGAGACTCTTTCCCTTAGTGGTGCTCTCTTGTAGGCCCCTAGGTAATGAGGAGGCTCTTTGCCCTCATATGACTGCTGAACTGGGGTGGGGGACTGTTTTGTACTCCAGAGGAGTGTGATGGAAGGGATAGGGGGTAGAGGGTGGGAGGGCAGGACTGCGAGGGGCAGAAAGAGGGCACTGTGATGGAGATGTAACCTGAAATAATAAATAAATATTAAAAAATATTTGCATGGCAAAAATGTAGAAAAATTACAAAACATCAAGTTGGGAGAATCTCTTCCATCTGTGTTATGAAAACCTTTCAATCTTAAAAATAAAACAGCTCTTAGAAATAAAAGAGAAAGCCGGGCGGTGGTGGCGCACGCCTTTAATCCTAGCACTCGGAAGGCAGAGGCAGGCGGATCTCCGTGAGTTCGAGGCCAGCCTGGTCTACAAAGCGAGTCCAGGACAGCCAGAGCTACACAGAGAAACCCTGTCTCGAAAAAAAAAACAAAAAAAAAAGAAAAAGAAATAAAAGAGAAATGTACAAAAATAAGAAATAAAACGCAAAAAAATCTTAATGTGAAGTTTACAGAAAGGGAAAAAACAAAAGAGATATATTGAAATATAATGTAAATAAATATAATTGGGAACATATAATTTTAAAAAGACTTTAGTCATATCACTTAAAAACTACCCATTTTCGGGAACTGTCCAGGCAGCCACAAGTATGTCATTTCTTAGTTTTGGAAGCTGTGGCCCCTGCACTTCCTATATAATCAGATATATTTATCCCTCTCAGGTCTCTGAGGTGGTTGAAGAATAGATAGCTAGAGTCTCATAGTTAAATTTTGAGTTGTTTAGGAATTAAGAGGGTGTTCTGAATCTAAGAAGATGTTTTTAAAATTTTGATGCAAGTTAGTATGAAAGCTGAGTTAGATATAGAACTTTAAACTCACGGAGATGGTTAGATAGTAGAATGCTAAAGTCAGGTGCCAAATACATATGTATTGGACATTGGGAATGTATGCTAAGCCATATAACTCTCATAATTGTGGCCTATTTATTTCTGTTGTTTTGTATTGTATTTATTGTTATAAGAGAAACTTGGACTGAAAGGGGGAGGTGTTGAGGGGAAATACACCTTAAACTTTAAAAAAAAAAAGGGAAGAGGATGGGGGGTTGACGGGGAAGAGGGTGGGAGGGTGGGACTGGAGTGGGGAATAGGGAGGGGATTGTGATTGAGATGTAACTTGAATAAATAAAAATAAATAAATAAATAAAATAACCATTTTCAAACTTTCTAAACACTGACCAGAGTTTCTTTTGCTAAGTTGCCAAGGAAGCTCTTATACATTGCTGATGAGAATGTTAAAGTACATACAGAAGGTAATTTGGCAATATGAAATTACATCCTCTGATTCAGCCATCTTCCTTGGGAGATTGGTGTAGAGCACACCTCTTCACAGGTTACAGTTTGTGCCTCACCCTCTTGGACCTGCTGCAACCTGAAGCAGCAATGGAAGGAGGTGGAGCCTGATATACTGGCTGTCAGCTGGCTTGCCAGCACTTTGTAAGGAGCTCATTGTAGGATCTGCAGAGAAAGAGTGTTCTGTCCTCCAGGATTGGCAGAAAGAGCTGCCTCTGTTGCTTAGGAAGACCTGGCAGAACTTAAAGATATATACTGAATGCTTTATTGGGATATACCCATGTGTGTCTTTCTCAGTTCTCTGGGTTCTGCTGTCCCCAGATTGCTGTCCCAAGTTTTTCAGAGAATTAATGTGCCACCATAACTCAGCCACTCACTATGTAGACTCCCGTTTTGTAATCTCAGACTTACAATCAGATATGAACAGAGATTATTACTATTATTATTTTTCAGCATGAGAGACATAGAAGCTTTCTGGCTCTGTACTGGAATCTTGCATTGGGGTTTCCAATCCCTACACTAATTGTTTTCTGTTTGCCACTTTCTCTAGCACAGTCAGAGTCACAACCTTCCCATCTGTCTATTCCAAGAGCTCAAAAGTGACTTGCATATGCCCCAGATATACTGGCTTTGAGGTAACTCTGGGTGCAATAGCCTGTTTCCCTTAATATGGGGGAATGTACCCTAAGGTAACAGTCATTAATTTGCCCAGTATCCTCAACACAGAATGCATGAGTTCAGGAAGAAAATCAGAGTAATTTTGCTGACCATATCTCCAAGAGAGCTACTCAGAGAATCTATGTTTCCCTTCCATGTAGCATTAGAGTTTGTGGGCATGGTGGTGTTGCTTCTCAGGGTTAAGAACACTACCAAATGGAGAATGGATATTGACTATGTAATCACCTTGTGTATAGTATTACTAAAGAGTCCTGGCTTTAGACACTAAAAATTCTCTGGCTTCTTCCAGTTATTTCATGTTCCTGATACCAGAAGACCATGAAGCAAGGAAAAAGATGCCTTTTGGTAGAAATAATTGATGTTGATCATCATGTGAAAAGAGGACTGGAAGGAATATGTGCTATATTCATGGGACTATTGCATTATCTCTTGGAACTTTTGAAGCTGTTCATGGCTATGTACAATTACACTGCTTATTATAAGACAATAGAATTAAAGTCTTGGGTCTCTGAGAGATGAACATTTGAGAATGGTTTATACTAATTTTTGTCTTACATCCAACATCAAAGTAGATGTCCTTAGTTGGTTTTGTAAAAACTCTGTAAGTTTCTCTAGAAATTTCAGCCAATCAGAGTCATGGGGGGAAGCTATGAGGAGATGGAACAAACCCACTGTAATTGTCAGGCAAAACTGAATTGTATAAGGGGTAGTTTACCCTTTGAGCATCCTTTTCCTTTCCCAGTGCCCTACACAAAGTTGATCTATTAGTCATCACCGTCAGTTCACTGTTGGACTTAGCTTTTGATTTGTGGGAGCTGCTTTACCCAAAGGAGTTGTCAAGGAGATTTTCCCATACACTTCCTTGTGAGGATCTGGGGTAATTGCTGTCTGATGCAGGACGATAATAGTACAGTTTCCATATTTTTGAGTGAGACAAGCTTTGTGGTTCAGTCTACACCAAACAGGATCAAAGAGAATGGATATTGACTATGTAATCACTTTGTGTATAGTTTATCTTCTTCCATTGTCCTCTCCTATGACTCATACTTCCCTGTGGTTTTCAATCAAAAGTAACACTTCCAAATATCAGCTGTTCAAGTGTGTCCATCTCATGTTCTGTATCTCAAAAATCGAGTTGAGTGGTCTGGTTTTCATGAGGTATGTCTCTGATCTACACATGCATATCTGTTCTTTGCATAGCCACACAACTGTCTATTTCAAACCTATATCAAAATTGAAACTCGTGGTATCCTATGAATCTCATCCATAACATAATTCTTTTACTGTTTTCTTTTTGTTTGCTTTGTGTCAGTATGTGACATCTTCATCTTTCAGTTGCTTTGGTAAAAATCTTTTACAGTCTACATCCAATCACTCAGCAACTGGGGTGCCATGACATTTAACCTAGAGCTAAACTACTTGTAGATGACATGCTTCTGGGTTGTGGTTCCATAGGAAGACAAGTGGCTCCTTCCATCTATTGAAAGTCAGATTATGTCACAAAGGTTTGAAAACATTAGGGATAGAATTACAGTTGTCCACCTTCCAAGAGTATCTGTAATTGTCCTGTAATTCACCACCTTCATGGCCACAGTCTGGTGCAAGTCACTGTTATCAAGGACTGCATTGTTACAATTGCCTCCTAACTGGTTCTGCAGCTTCTTCTGTCCTTTTGCCTTTAGTTTGTTTTCAACACAACAGTCAGTAGGATCCATTAAAAATACAGATTGTATCACGTCGCAGCTCTTTCATAACTCTGTTTGCTCTCCACCTTAAGAGTAAAGCTTAAGTCTAAGGATAGATGGAAATGCTTACATCTGAAGTTATCTCCTTGTACCTGGCCATCTTCTAAGACTTTATAAAAATATATTTAAAATTTGATTTTTGGCAGTTTCATTCATGCATACAATGTCTTGAGCAGATTCAACCCAAATCCTTCTCACACTTCTCTTACCTGTTTGGCCTCCTTGATGCTTCTTGAATACATCAGGCATGTTTCTCAGATCCTTGCTTTTCATGCTTGGAATGTTCTCCTTTAGGTAGTGGCCTGAAAAAGTCCTTCACTTCTTCCAGGCATTTCCATTGTCATCCTATCCAAACTGCAGTTCTGCATGCTGCCTATCCTGATTTTTCCAATAATTATCACTATCTGTTGTACTTATTCATATTGTCTACTGCTTATTCCCTCACCATAATACAAGATCCACAAGGATAGAGGTTTGTGCCTGTCTTGTCCTCTACTGGCACATGGTAGGCACTCAGTACATATTAGTTGAATATATTCATCAATAGTATAATAAATGATACTAATTTTTCTTTCTATATTAGTGAGAATGACCATTAGAAGATGGATCATTAACTGACATTATCTTATATATTCAGAAATGTGAGTGAGTTTTGGTGGTTCCCTGATACATATCCCTTACAATGTCTACAGCTATCGATTGACAGGGATAATCACCATTACACTTCTTTCACTTTTTAACTAGAATTCATTTGGGCTTGGAAAATAGTTCAGCTGATAAAGTGCTTGTGTGTGCAAAGCCCTGTGTTCAATCCTCAGCACTGAGTAAATGGCATGGTGCTATGTGTCTCTAATGCTTACACTCAGAAGGGAGAGACAGGAGGTCCAGAAGCTCAAGACTACCCTGGGCCTTCTAATAAGTCTGAGGTAAGCATGAGCAATGTGAGACCCTTTTTTTTTAAATCCAATTCAAATTAATTAAAAAAGAATTTATCAAACATCTAAGTCACATACATCTGTCTGATGAGAGCAATGGGCAGAAATTTAAGAAAGTTTCCAGGCCGTTTTTTGTCCTGTATGCATAGAGTAGTTAGAGGAATACAAGATAATGACGAGCTAAAGTGATCATAAGTCAAGTTCTTTTTTTTTAATTATTCAGTTATTTATTTACTTTACACTCCAATCACAGTTTCCCCTCCCTTCTCTCCTCTCAATCTGTCCCTCTCCCCTCTTCTTCCCTTCCTTCTCCTCCTTTCTCCCCTCCCCATCCACTCCTCCTCCCTTTCTCCCCAGAAAGGGGGAGGCTTCCCATACACATCAACCAGCCTTAGCATAACAAGTTGAAGATTAGGCATTTTCTCTATTGAGGCTGAAGGAGGCAGCCCAGTTAGGGAAAAGGGATCCAGAGGCAGGCAATAGAGTCAGAGACAGACCCTGCTTCCTACTGTTAGGAGTCCTACAGGAAGACCCAGCTTCAGAATTGTTACATATGTGCAGAGGGCCTAGGTCTGTCCCATGAATGCTCTCTGTTCAGTCTCTATAAGCCCCTATGGGCCCAAGAAAATTGATTCTGTAGGTTTCCTTGTGGTATCCTTGACACCCCCAGGCCCCCCCCCCCGCTTCTTCAATCTCTCCCCTCCCCTTTCCACAGATTCCCCAAGCTCCGCTTAATGTTTGGCTATTGGTATCTGCATTTGTTTTCATCAGTTGCTGGGTGAAGCCTCTCTGATGACAGTTATGCTAGGTTCCTGTCTGTAAGTATAGAAGAATATCATTAATAGTGTCAGTGGTGGGCTCCTTCTCATAGTATGGGTCTCAGGCTAGCATAAGTCAAGTTCTAATAATGTTGATTATTGAGAGAATTCTAAAATGAAAATTAGTCAAACACAGCCATTGCCTAGCATGATCTATTTATAATACACTGTTGCAAATTTTGTTTGTTCAGATACTGTATCTTGGAGAATTTCCATCCATTTCTTATGATAATTTATCTGGTTTGACATTTGATAATGCTATCATGATTTTTTTTTTTTTTTGGCCTGGATGTTAATGGTTTTCCTCACTGGCTCCTCTTCTGTGAATTGTTCAGGTGAAAATGGATATTCTGCAGATGAAAAAGGCATATGAACAGGCCCATAAGTGGGAGGAGAACTGTGAAGAGAGCTGAGCCTTTGAAGTCAGATCAAAACTGTGAGGCAGAGAGCGAACAGAATTTATCTTCTGCTACTTCTCCTGGCGTTTGCTTCTGTCATAGGCTTGTAATGAAGCAAAAGTTTAATGGTCTGCTGACTGACTTTAGTGACAGATAAAAGATTTGACAGTGGTTTTTAGCAGTGAGTGTTTTTCAATGTGTATTTGAATGCCAGTAAGCTGAGCTGACTGACTCAACTTTCAACTATAAATAAGACTTATTCTGTTTGATATTGATGGGACTAAGGCTGAGGGTGCAGGGACTGTGGTGGTGGCCAGTTATTTCTGAGTACTTTAATTTTTTATTTCTTGTCCTGAATGTAATGATTATATAAGTGATCGAATACACTAGTGAAGATAGAATATTT
This sequence comes from Lophiomys imhausi, assembly GCA_907164525.1. NCBI lineage: Eukaryota > Metazoa > Chordata > Mammalia > Rodentia > Muridae > Lophiomys > Lophiomys imhausi. The sequence goes on along the minus strand of CAJQZJ010032268.1, from coordinate 2,663,950 downwards.
ATATACTACTATTAATCACCCTCTATTTTGCATTTGCTGGTGATTCAAAAAATGTAAAATTACTTCTGTGCCAATAGATTATTGTGTCTTTTTATCAGAACTAAAATATACTTCTCTCTCCATCTATGTGTGTGTGTGTGTGTGTGTGTGTACATGTGTGTATGTTGTCATGTGTGGCTCATGTTTATGCGTGCATATGGAGGCCAGAGTGTGATGTTTAATGTCTTCTTTGATCACGTTCTGTCTCGAGGGATAAAGGAGTTAGAACTAGCATTTGAGGTTAGTAGGACTGTGTTCTTCTGACAAACTCTTTGGGGTGTTATGACTTGAGTCACCCCTAAACTCCACCCAATCCTGATGCAGAAAGACCACATTATGTGCTACATCATGGCAGTCTCATCAGCAGTGGACTATGAATATTATGGAGATCTTCCAATAGAAAGAAACCAAAAACGTCCTAGAAACATTGTAACACAAAGAATTACTCATGTGTTTGTAAGGATGCTGGTATAAACACACCTGGTGTACTGCCAGTCATAGAAGTACCAACCCAATTATATAAATATGTAAAACCTTGGTAATGAAAGTCAGTGTTACTGCTTTATGTATTTACTATACTATATCTGTTACTGTTACATTAGAGTGTACTACTGCTTATAAACTGAAATATAAACTGAAAGCTTACAGTAAGACAGTATGCACATTCTGCCAGTCACAGCCTCAAACACCTTCACTTGCCACATTTCCTGATTGCATCAGGAGGCTGTGGGGAGTGACCACCTGAACCATGCAAGTTTGGGTGAGTGTACTCTGGGAGGTGCATGCCAGGTGAAACTGCCGAGTGACTCATTTCTTAGAAAATATCTGTGTTGTTAAGCAATCTATGACTGTACTCTCCTTAATGGTGGGAAACTTCAAAGGGGAAGAAAAATAGGCAGTCTAAAGATTCATGGTTAGGAAGAATGTGGATTCTGGATTCCTAACTCCTCTTTGGTATATTTAGGGAATCTGTAAGAAGCTGGGGGAAGAGTTGACTTGTCAAGTTAGACCCAGCACCTTGTATATTGGTGAATCAGTAACATTGCTTTATGATCACTGAGTTTTGTTAATCTATTATTGTGATTATGATAATTTCTCTCAAAAAGTCATCCTCAACATTCACAACTGAGACCAGATTTCAGGACCTCAACAGAAAAGACTAAAATAATAATAATATAACTAACATAATAATAAAGCAGAAAAATATTTATATATGATGTACATTACATTATATATACATGTATATATATGATGTATATATACATTAACTTTTTGTTGGAAGGCCCAGTATGAAACCCATTCTGCCCTCAAATTTGAGAACTGCCTGTCTTTACCTCCTGAGTTCTGGTATTACAGGCAATCACTATGACACAGTTATTTTCTTCTCATGTTTTTAAAATAGTCTTCCACTTTATTTATTTGTTTAAATTTCACTACACTAACTTATTTTGTATTTATGTGGAGGCCACAAGGGCGCACGCGTGTCAGACAACTTCTGAGAGTCAGTTTTCTCCTCCCATCCTGTGGGTCCTGGGGATCAAACTCAGGTCCTCAGGCGTGGCAACAACTGTCATTACCTGCCAAGCCATCTCATTGGCTCCTTATACTTTTCTTTGTGAGACAGGATCTTGCTATGCATCCCAGGGTGCCCTCCAACTCCCAGTCCTCCTGTCTTAATCTTAAAACATCTTTGCATTGGAGTCACTTACACAGATACCTCAGTAGTATATGAGGAAAATCGAGAAGATGAAAATACAGATATCTGCTGTCAAAACTTTATCAGAGGGTTTACCAAGCCATTTCTAGACATGGAGAGCATATCTAATATGCTTTTTAAAAAATTACATTTATTTATTACTTCAAGTTACATCTTCATTACCAGCCCCCCTTCCTGCACCCTTCTCGGTCCCACTCTTCCACCTTTTACCCCCTTTCTTACCTATCCTACTCCTATGGTGTGGGGTGCCCCTCAGTTCATCAGTCATGTGAGGGCTAAGAACTCACTCTTGCACTGGGGATTCTGCTTCAAACGCTGTGGCCACAAATCAAGATTATCTCAAAAAGGAGAAGCAGTCAACAGGACAAGTATTCTTCGGAGCTGGTATGTGGGCATTGAAGAGAACCGTGCTTGTCTATTGGAGAATGACGTGTTTATTGTACGTCCTGGAGCCATGGCTGTAGTTGTAGCATGTATTCAAATGAATCAGATTTACATTGTATTCAGCAAACATTCTTTGTGCAAATCCCTTTGAGAATCAGAAGTTGAATGGTAATACATACTTTTTAAGGAAGGATTGAGAGTCATAGGTAATTGAAGTATTTGTAGGCATTGCTGGGATATATAGTATAATATTACATATATACATTATATATTTATTTAACAAGTTCTTAGCAAAATTTTCGACTGAAGCTGTGAAAGAGGGGAGCCATTGTAGCACACCCAGGATGTGGGGAGAAGCTTGGACATTGCTTTGTGGAGTACCACTTCAAGTTTCTAGGAGGTTCCCAAGGCCAAGGTGGTATGTGCCTTCCACAGGCTTCTCAGACTCCTCTGGAGGGCACCTATGGGGAACTCTGATTCTCTCACATTAAGAGGGCCCTAAAGCCACTGAGTTTGGGGCAAATGATCCCTGCCCTTACATCAATAGAATTGGTTGTTAGGTAAAGCTGATCGAAATCTTGACATGTTGTCTTTATTTCCTCATTCACATTTGTTTGCTTATTTTAAACACTGGGTGCCAGTGTTTTGTTTCAAGTCCACCATAAAGCACACAATCTGGAAAGTCCACTGGTTTCCCAATGAAAACACTGCTTTTGGCATTTTTCCTCCAACCTGGGTCAGCCCTGGGGCCACTGTTTTTGACCCACATTGTTAATCCCTATTGCTTTTGTCCTTGTTTTTGCTGAGGATCCTTATTTCACGTCTTTGTTTTCCTGATCACCCTGGTAGCAAAACAGCAACCTTGAGAAGTAAAGTTCCCAAACTTTGAGAGGCTTGGCTTTGTCACTTCAGTCTCAACTTGAAATTTATGAATGGGTTCTATCAATTTAGGGACTCCTGTGGGGCCAGGACCAAAGAATTCATAATAGGATGTCGCGTCCCTCTCGACCAGCAAGGACGACGCAACTCGCAAAAGCTCTTCTCAAGCAGTTTATTCAGGTCCCTTGAAAACAGTCTTCCGAATGCCCAGGCAGACCTAACCCACAGGCTAAATACTATATGAACAGCCAATCAAGTAAAGCCACGTGGTGCTATCTTAGAGGCCCACGTATGCGGAAGCAAGCCAGATCAGCAGTCTTAGCCAAATATGGACTTGTTTACCACCGAGAGCACTCACCGTCGGGCTGGTGGAAGGCGGAAACCGGCGCCATCTTTAGGGCGCGGCACGTCGCAGCTCTCTACAGTTCCCCCTTTTTTATTTTTTTTTCTAAAGTTGGTAGAAGTCCCTGGAAAGGCTACGTAATCCCCATATCTGGGGATCTCACGGTGGGCCTGAGCCTGTAGGAGGGCGGTGCTCAAACTCTTACCCATCTCTGGGTCAGCCTCCCCACTCGGGACTGCCCTGTCTTAGGTGGCCGAGACTTACCCGTCTACTCCGTCATTGACTTGCCAGACCCTAATATCCGTGGAATGAATACCTTAGTGGGCAGGGACTATGCTCAGTGAAGATTTAAGGCTTCATGGCAGCGAGCCATGCCTGAGGGGACTGGCCCACCTCAATGGCGACAAGGGCCTGTATAATCATGGCTGCATTATGCTTTTGTGTGGCTCTCAACTTGTAGATGCACCATAAGCAAACCAGAGAGGCTAGTATCATCAGTATCGCCAAAGAGCCTACGCCCGCCCACTCCTTAAGATGATCCATAGCTGTCTGTATCCAGGAAGTCAGACCAGTGGCCAGGCTCAGATCCACCTGAGTGGAATTGATGTGGACGATTGTCGCTCTCAGCTCTCTTATCAAATTTTCAAACTCAGCCGACCAATCCTGTAAGAGGAACTTTGACAATTGTCTAGACAAATTAGCAGCCTTTGTAAAATTTTGATACTGCACGGAAGTAACACACAAACCTTGCATTTTCCACTCACACCCCAATTGTGCTAGTTGCCAAAGAGAATCAATCTGTTCTTGTATTAAATCTATGCATTGATTAACTATCATAAGGCCTCCTTTGAGATGAGAATTCATAAAGTTCTGAGTATCCAATGCCTGTGCCACAGTGGCTGAGATGTTATTCAAGGCATTGGCAGTCTGTACAGAACTAGACAAGGCAATAGCTGAGGCAGTAGCTCCCACAGCAGCAATAGTGATGGCAGTAACAATAGCTGCAGTGATGCCAAAATCTCTTTTAAACCTGAATAGCATCATGGTATTAGGGGCCTCTACAGGAACTGGTACATATCGAGGCATTCTAGTCACCACAGCCACAGGAAAGGCTGTGGCATTCCAGCACAGGGCATAAAAGCATGTGTCCGGAGTGCATACTAACTTTTCTTCACCCAAGGATGCACTCCCATTACTTACAATCCACAGAAAAGGAGGCCAGAGGCACACTGGTGAGGCTGAAAAGGTCTTGTTGTGGTAAGAATGAAACGAAGAATTCCAAGTACCAGAGCCACTACCACTAGAAAAATCCAATCTGGTAGCAGACCCTAGGGAAAAATTACCTCTTTGATAAATTCCTCCCCCAAGCATAAGTATAGGTCCCAAATCCATATAGCTACCATTTGCTCCACACAAAAGCCATAAATCAAAAGGATTGGTGGCAGTCTGTTGAGGATCCCTAGTAGATATATCAAGCATCTGATCTTTGATATGTATGTAAAGGACATTGTAATGACCCCACGCCCAGTAGCCAACCAGGCTGGTGCCATACCCGTCTGGTATCTTTTTCTCAGAGATGGGAAACTAGGATACCAACCCATATGCAATCAAACATGCCCTTCTTGAAGTTGCTAGAAGCTGACCCCAAGTGCAGTGCTTAGCCTCGCATCCTGAGCGTGATGATAGCTTAGTCCTTTAGGACAGTCAACCAAGCTTGTGGCTGTCTAGCCTCCAAGGCAGCAAAGGCTTGAACCAGCATGGCATTGCTTCTCCTTTGTGAAATCCTCATCTTACAGATACACCATAGGGCAATGAAACTGACTAGGAAGAGCATGCCTCCTAGGGCACCCATTCCCACCCATTCCTTCAGATGATTCATGGCTCGGAGGATCCATGTTGACAGTCCTTCAGCAACAGAGACATCAACCCGGGTGGAATTCACATGCATGATGGCAGTTCTCAGATTCTGCATCAGCTTATCAAACTCGCCAGACCAATTTCCTGTAAGATACTGAGAGAGTTGCTTAGACAAATTTGCAGCTACAGTATAATTTTGATATGGCACAGAGGTCACACACAAACCAGTCATTTTCCACTCACAGCCAATCTGGGCCACCTGCCACAATACATCCAAGGCTGTGGCTACATTGGCTGACAAATTATTCAAGGTAGCGGCAGTCTGCACTGAGGCATCCAGGCTTCCAACCCCTTGTTCTTATAAGGGGTGATAGCTGCTTTACATTCCTTTGTACATTGCTCATACACAAGTTGTTTAATTAAGGGCATTGCCAAATCCGAGTCTCCAAATACCCTTCCAGCTGCTTCAACCATTATAGCCACGAAGTCTGAGAAAGGCTCCAGGAGATCCTGAATAACCTTGGTTAGATTGCCATTCACTTCCCCTTTGTTAGGCAATGATTTCCAAGCTCTGGTTGTGATTAAATTGATTTGCTCAAACACCTGAGCTGGATACCCAGTTTGTTGTTGAGCATATCGACCTTGCCCAAGAAGCATGTCCACATCCCAGGCTGGGTTTCCTGCTGCACGATTAGCAGCAGCTTGTTCATTAGCAAACTCAATCAAGAAAGCCTTCCAATCCAAATACTGCCCAGAGGACAGGCAGGCACGTGCCAAGCTCATCCAGTCACTAGGAGTCATGCAATAACGACGAAGAGCTTCCACCTGAGCTACAGTGAAAGCAGCATTAATCCCATAAGTGCGGACAGACTCAGCGAGTGCTTTAATTACCTTAAAATCGAGAGGTTCATGATAACGATTTCCCCCTCCATCCTGAAAGACAGGGTAGTACAGCTCATGTCTCACTTCCCTCCAGACATTTGGACAGAATGACCGCCCACTAGGACCACTTGGAGGGGAAGTCTCATTATATGAAGGCGGCGCCAGCACAGGCGGCCCCGGACCTGAGGACTCTATCCGGGTGCAGTCAGAACTCTTCCTCAAAGATGACTTCTCCATTTTCTTTGTTAACATTTTAAGTTCCTCTTTAGACTCTGAGCTATCCTCTTCCAAAGTATCTTTCCCAGATTTGACCGAGCGCTCCTCTTTTAACTGTTCTAATGCCTTTTGTCCTTTTTCCACTGCCTTGCGATATCTCTGATCTCCTAAACAACTCCTCACCATCTTCCAAATCGGTCTTACTCCATGCTTCAGAGTACCTTGCTCCCAAGCAAAATCCAAGTCCCTGCCTAATTTGTCCCAGCAGGATACCGTAAGATTCCCGGACACTGCAAACCACGGAGCCACGGAGTCGCATTCATTCAAAAATCTCTCTAGGGTAGACTTCTTAAGTTTCAAATTCCTAGCTAAAAGTAGCTCCTGAAGAGCCAGAAAAATTAGATGTGACTGAGATAATCCCATGATTAAAAATTTACTTTCGATTCGCAGCTTCCCCGCGAAACTTTACATTTTGTTCACTATTTTCCATGAAACTTTACCTTTTGTTCACTATCTCTGTGAAACTTTACCTTTTGTTTGCTATCTCCGCGAAACTTTACCTTTTGTTCACAATCTCCGTGAAACTTTATTGTCCCAGTTTATCCCAGGAACTTACCAGTGCACTGCCCCTGACTGCAGGAGTTCTGAGTCTTTTCTGGGTCCCCGTACGGGCCACCACTTGTCGCGTCCCTCTCGACCAGCAAGGACGACGCAACTCGCAAAAGCTCTTCTCAAGCAGTTTATTCAGGTCCCTTGAAAACAGTCTTCCGAATGCCCGGGCAGACCTAACCCACAGGCTAAATACTATATGAACAGCCAATCAAGTAAAGCCACGTGGTGCTATCTTAGAGGCCCACGTATGCGGAAGCAAGCCAGATCAGCAGTCTTAGCCAAATATGGACTTGTTTACCACCGAGAGCGCTCACCGTCGGGCTGGTGGAAGGCAGAAACCAGTGCCATCTTTAGGGCGCGGCACGTCGCAGCTCTCTACAATAGGATAGTTAGGGTCATTGATCACAGCAGATGTCCTACCAATATCTCATTCCTGAATCATAAATGAAGTCAGCCACTTGGATATTCTACATCCAGCACCTTGAGCAGGCCTCCTGATCCCCTTTATAAATAAGCAGGAATTTGTGAAGGGGAAGAATAGTTGCTCAAAGATGAACCTAGAGATGAGGGGAAGTAAATCAGGCGACAGAAGTGACAACTGAATGAGTGACACTGATTGCAGTCAAGATTGAAGTTCAAGTGGTAATTCTTTCTTCCTTCTTTTGTGATGACTTCCATAATGGCATCGCCTTCACAGCACTTCAGATTCTGTATCCACTGGAGGGAAGTGGAGGTTGCGGTCCTCAGACTTTGATGGGTGGTAAGACAGTACCCGTGATGGGGAGATGGGGAGTGGCCAGATGTGTCTGCAGTAAGGGGCAGAGCAGATGGGCTGACCCTTGTGATGAAGGCACAGGTGAGCTAGCTAGAGGGCATGAGAGTGGGGGAGCTGGTCCTGCCCCTTGCCAGCTGCATCATTGGGTGAACTAGCCGGGGCAGTGCTGGAGAGCTCACCCTGCTGGTGTGGGTGTGGGAGAGCTGGCGGGCTGATCAATTCAGCTACCACCCAGGCCAAAATTCAAGACTCTGAGTTGGCCCATCCCAACATCTACTCCTTCTATGAACTGCTGGTGCACATGAAGGGTCCAGTCCTGAAGACCCAAAGCTGCAGGATCTCCATGAAACAGGGCAATAACAGAATATCTCAGAGGCATCTTGGTGAGAATCTAGTATTGATAGTATAGCAGAAGCCAGGGGCCTTGAACCAGATCAATGACTCATTGCAATGAACATTTGCAAGCAAGGATTCAAAAGGGTATACTGTGTGACACATTGCAGATTTCACAAGATTTTTTTAAAATTTATTTTCCATTACTGGGGAAGTTGAAAGAGTGGAGGGAGAATATGAAGGGGTAGGAGAGATGAGAGGGATTGGGATGTATGATTTGAAATTCACAAAGAATCAGTAAAAAGATAAAAAACAGACATCATGAAAATTTCAGGCAAATGGATGAAACTAGAAGAAAATCATCCTGAGTGAGGTAACCCAGACCCAGAAAGACAAATAACGATCGGTACCTTGTCCAGTCATCATCAGAGAGGCTTCCTCTAGCAGCAGATGGGAGTGGATGCAGAGAAACACAGCCAGATATTGTGTAGGCAGAGTCTAAATTGGAAATCTCTATCTAGTCCCTCCTCTTAGAGCTAGATGAATCCTGTGGAAGAGGGAGTGAAAAGATTGTAAGAGTCAAAGAGGATGGGAGGACACCAGGGGAATATGGTCCACTGAATCAACTAAGCAGGGCTTGCATGGGCTCAAAGAGACTGGAGTGGCAGGCATGGGACCCTTAAGAGTCTATACTAGGCCCTCTGTATATATGCTGTGGCTCTTAGATTGGTGTTTTTGTGGGACTCCTAACTGTGGGAGCAAGTGTGTCTGACTCAATTTCCTGCTCTTGGAACACTTTTCCTCTTGTTTGATTGCCTTGTTCAGCCTCAGTGTGAGGGCTTTTCCCTTGTTTTACTGTGTTTAGTTTTTGTCTCTTGGGGTGGGGGTTGTTCTTTTCTGAAGAGAGATGGAGGATGAGTGGATCTGGGAGAGAGGGGAGATGGTGCTGGGAGCTGGGAGAAGTAGGGTGAGGGGAAACTGTTGTTGGGATGTAATATATGAGAGAAGAATATATTTTCAATAAAGAAATTTAAAAACTCTATGGATCCCCAGAGATAAGTGCAGTTAGCAGCGACTACTATTTCTAAATGCTTCTTATTACTTTACATTGTGATAGTCTATGTGCATTCTACAAAAACATATGGTTCCAACATATCAGACATATAAACATAATTTTACAAAACTAGGAAAATACATTTATATTATATTTCAACATGCTGTTACTTTCTTTTTGTCTGCAGTGATGGCCACAGATGGCCTTTCTATGACTATGAAAAGAGAGTTTGAAATATAAAAATAAGTGAGATGCATGAAAAATATCAAGCAATGAATAACAAGCCTAGAATTCTTTCCATTCCAAAAGAGATATCTGTTTTGACAGATGTCAGAGTTCAGGACACCCAAATACCTGGAAGTATGCTGTAACAAAAAGAAAGTACTCATATTGTACTTATTGTACTGTGGAGTAAAAATATTTGGTTAAATCAGTCACTAACAGAATTTTATTTTTATATCATCATAAAAATGTAAATGGAATCAGAATGATATAAATACAGTGATGTTTCTGGACTGTTCCATCATGGTGTCACTGAACCTTCATTGGACCCAAAAGAGCAGTCAGAATAGGCACAGATTCCAGGCAAGATCTTTCAATTTTTGCTCATTTCTTGGAACCTACAATGTGAGGGCTGTTGCTATAGACATTCCAAGAGAGAACAGGTAGGTTGATCCTTCCCTGTGTACTCAGCCTGGGCTTTCCTGCCCTGTAGCATCATGTCCCAGGCAGCGTGTGTTCAGGTAGGTTGACCCTTCCCTCTGTACTCAGCCTGGGCTTCCCTGCCCTGTAGCATCATGTCCCAGGCAGCGTGTGTTCAGGTAGGTTGACCCTTCCCTGTGTACTCAGCCTGGGCTTCCCTGCCCTGTAGCATCATGTCCCAGGCAGCGTGTGTTCATGTAGGTTGACAACACTTATTATTTGAAACTACTACAGACACACGTTTCATTATCTGAGACAGGCCCAGGCACTGCATTAGTCTGTCACATTGGGCAATCTTATTATGACTGTTTTATTTTGCATAGTTTTATATCATTTCAGAGATATCTCTCTGGTTTGTCTATCACACATACATTTAAGTAGACTTGATGATTTTGATGTAATGGATAGAGTATTGATTAATAACAGAAAAAAATCCAAATCTAATTATAAGATCTTCCTTTAATGAGCTTGAAGAAGTCAAGTATATTCTTTCAACATATTTTTTAAAAGCTATGATTGTGCTGATCCCTATCCAACTATCTATTGTTGGAATACTGTGATAATGGAGGTTAACTTCTTGCCATTTTATACATCTCATAAGTGTTATTAAATAAAGATGCTGTTTTCCAGTCAAAATATGCTGGTGCCAATATCCTATCCAAGCATTTGGATAAATGTATTTGCAAAATTACCTTAAATTCTTACCTAAATATTGGAGATTAACAGAGACAAAGTAATATGGTCTTTCTGGTCATTCTTAACACTAGTCAATGATCTTCACTATAGGCTTCAGAGAACTTGCTAAAGAGACTGAATTCATTTGATATTACTACAAAATAAATGACAAGCTCCATGGTTTGAACATCACCCATTTGTTAGCCCATATTTCTATAGGCCAGTACTCTGTTATGTATGGCCAGAAACACTGCTTATCTTTCTAGGCTTGATTTTGATTCTAATCTGAGTCTTGAAATCCTCTTCCTGGCTCACTGAACTAAGAGTTCATTTCCTCAGCTGTAAGATTGAAGACCTCATTTTAAAATTGATTTTAAAATTTGGACAGTTTCTTACTTGTATACAGTATAACAATATCATACTCCCTCATTATTCTCTCTTATGACTCTCCCATTGCTGTTGATTCCCTCCTTCCTCCTTACTAGACCTCCTCCTGTTTTCATGTCTTATGCATATGATCATAGTTGTGTGTTCATGATCACAATGGCTATATCATATTTAGAGGCTTCCAATGTATAGTATTTCTCCCCACCCTCTGGCTCTATAGTCTTTCTTCACCCTCTTCTATGATGTCTCCTTCACTTTGGAACTAGTGGAATAGATGTCACACTTAGGGCTGAGAACTTAGCAGTTTCTTATTCTCTTTGTTGTGTTGTGAGTCTCTGCTTTGATGGCTACCCACTGCCAAGTGAGATGAAATCCTTATTTTTGCTAGTTCTTGTCTGGTAATTATACTCAGTCCTTAAAACCAGTAGTTCCTTGCCATGTGCTTTCATAGACAGCCACTGTTGGATATTGGTTTATTCCAGGCTAGACTGAGTGTGACATTCTGGATTCCTCTTTTCAACTACTAGGAAAAAAAAACCCGTTGTCTTTCAATGAATAAATGACTTGGCTAGGTGTGCATTACTGATAGAGTACCTCTTGCCTGGCTTAAAGTTCTCTTATTAGACAGTTTATGTTACAGCCCATCCCCGAATGATGATGGGCATCATAATAGCATTCTTCATGATATCTGGTGTGTTTAGGGTGATATGGCCATAGGGGGAAATACTAAAATCCACATGGAGTGGGGAGGGGATTGGCAGGAAACAAAGTAGAATATGGAAAGACTAGAGCCAAGAGATTTGGGTGTCTATTAAAAAAATGCAACGTCACAGTGATCAGTTTGAAAAATTAGTGATTTCTATTCCTATAATGTGGTCCCATGATTTTTTGAAGAGCCTGGGATTCTGCAGTTGTAAATGCAAAGTCTAGACTTGAGAGATATGACCATACATGAACTACAGTTAACAATTAATGCTTAGTTAATAACAGCAAAAATATCCATTGCTGAGTTCTGTGTTCATCGACCATTTTCTGTCTCTTCTGTGAACAAATTTCTATTCAAATCTTTTATTGAATCTATTCTCTCATAAGAATATATGATAGATTCTGGTCACTTTCATCCTCTGATTTTTTTCACTCTATCTGCTCTCTTTTTCCTCCTCTTCATACCAAGTTCCCAGCCCTAATTTCATTACTCTTTTTTTTCTCTTTCTGAATTTTAAAGCTCTACATTTTTGGATACAAATTCTTTCCCAGATTTGTGACTTGTAAATATTTTCTGTCACGATGTGGTTGTTTTTCAGGTTATGATGGTAAAAAGCATTTTTTAGTTTTGATTGCACCCTCTTTATTTTTCTCTTGAAACATTTATAATTCAGTATTATATACAAGAACATTTTGTTTTATCCAGATCATGAAGCCATACTCTTTTGATTTTTCCTAAGAACTTTACAGCTTTAGTTCTTACATTTAGAGCCATGATCCATTTTGAATTTTTGGATCCATCTTAGTACCATTTTTGAAATTCATTGAGTTTTTGTGAAAATCAAATATTAATATATTTAAAGCATTTTGGACAGGGCAGGAGGAGGCATAGCAATCACAAGTATAAATTTGTGGTTATTATTTTTATCATTTATTACATTGTTGTTATCTACAAAGAGACTATCTTAGACTTTGTATCAATATGCCTGGTCTATTGTCTGAGAGATATATGATTAAATGATTTTGTGGAATGTATGGGTAATAAACAGGCCTTGGGCAGTTGCTGTCTTTAACACTGATGATTCTATTGTATTTGACTGGGTTTGGAAGCTGAGAGCAACTCAGACCTTAGAACGTGTTAGCCACATGTTTTTTTGGAGATATCATTCCAGAGAATGCAGCCTGAACATCTGGGTGCAGATCATCTTGTTGACATAGCATAGAAACTCTATGCATACTTTCCCACTCCAGAGCTGAAATCCACACCTTTGTGCTTCATCTTTCCTTCATTGTCAGTGTAAGCTCAGGATGCAGGAACCTCTCTAATATTAGCTTCAGCGAAGTTGGATCCTTGGGCTTTCAACCTCTAAAAGCTGAAGGTATCATACTTACTCCAGCCCCCTTTAAAGTCTCCACCAACATTCTTTACCCAGATGATCTCATCCAGTGTAATAGCTTTAAATACCACATAAGTGTTGAAGCTCCAAACCTGTTACTCCAGCCTTTGCTGCTCACCGAGATCCACACTTACATTTCAATTGTTTAGCTCATGTCTCAGCTTAGGTATCTAACAGGCATCTCAAGTGCTACATGACCAAAACAGATTTCCACCCACAGACATGTTCTTCCATTCCTCCTCATCACAGAAAATGACTCCATGAAAATCTCTCCAGTGACTAAAGTTGAAATTTTAGAATTGGTACTAGATTTTTCTTCTTTTCTTACTCATTATTCATCAGACAAATAATATCAGCTCTACTTTCACAATACAACAGCATCTTACATTACCATTGCTTTGCTTTCCTTAAGTTTCTACCTGAGCAAAAGCTCTTATATCCTTGTACAGTCCAGGGTAGTATCTTCTGACTGTTTTTTTCCACTCTAACTTGCCCTAGATCTGTTATTTATATATTTGTCCAGGGGATCCACTTAAAGATAAATTTGTTCAGGTATTCCTTATTTTAAAATATCAAACACATTTCAATTATACTAAAATACTAATCAAATTCTTTCTCAGGACCAAAATAAATTTCTTGATGCTTCTTTTTATTTGATGCTGAACACTGATATTTTTATAAGGAGCAAATACTTGATTACATGAGATTTCCTCTAGTTTAGCTTTTTCAGATTTTCAAAGTAGATGCATAAAAACCTATTCATAAAAAACACCTCTGAATGTTTTTGATAAAAACAAGCAGTCATAATGTTGAGATGGTTATGGAGAGAATATTTTATGAAGATTAAATACTTGATGAAACCCCACTGAGTCTCATCTTGCAGTTGGTAGAGTAAGACAAGGAATTCTTTCTTTTCCCCTCAAAACTTATGGGGATCATGAACTTCCATCATGATATCAACAAAGTGAAATGTGTCATGTCTTCAGTCGAGAGTCATAACAGCTTTGGGGTCATGCTTTATCAGAAGGATATAGAGGATGAGTTGGATAGTTTTTGTCAACTTTCCACAAGCTAAGATCATCTGGGAAGAGGGAACCTCAACTGAGAAAAAGAGTCCAGGAGATTGACCTATGGCCAAGTTTACAGTAAAGTTTCTTGATTTATGATTGACATGGGTGGTCCCATCCCATGCAAACTAATGTCATCCCTGGGCAAGTGGTCCTGAGTTGTAAAAGAAAGAAGACTGAACAAGTTATGAAGAGCATATGTGTCAGTAAGCAACTCTCCTCCATGGTTTCTGCTTCAGATCCTGCCTTTAGTTTTCGCACCCACTTTCCTCAGTGAAGGAGTGTCACCTGTTAAGCCAAATAAACCACTTTCTCCCCAAGTTGCTTTTGGTGATGTTGATCACAGAAAAAAAACCAAAAAACAAACAAACAAACAAAAAAAAACCTAAGACTAAGACATAGGGTAAGACATGGGCTGATTGGCTAGATCTTAGAGAACACAGATGCAAGTTTACACATATATAGTCGACTGATGGGCAAGTCTGTAGTGCATTTTCTTAATTAATGCTTGATGTGAGTGGGCTCATTCCTGTAGCCAAGGATACCCAGTGCAGTCATGACAGCTTCCTACATGAATTATTCTGAGGAAACTGGATATCCACATATAGAAAGGTCCAGTAGGAGATATTCCTATCTCTGAAAGAAACCCAGGAAGAAGGAGAAGGCTATATCAATTGTTTTCCGGGCCTGAGAAGCACAGCATCAGATTCTTGGTGCTAGTGACAGGAGGTTCTTTGGGGCCCTTCTTCATTCTCCCCCAGCATCAGTCCATCTCAGAGGAGCTGAAGCTGCTGCTCTCTTACTGTCTATCATTTATATATTGGCATGGATGGTTCAAGGCTGCTTTATCACCTGAGGTGATTTTCTAATAATCCATGTGATCAGAATGAAAAGAAAAGTTGTGCATTCTTCTTTGGATCTTTGTATTCTCTTTTGGAATTTGTATTCTCACTTAAAATCATGGCGAGGGATGATGACTTGGCTGTAGTTACCATTAGATAAGATTACAAGAATAAATGTTGGTAGAGAGCAAAAGGCCCTGCTTTCCTGGGCCTCTCAGTTTACTCATACTGGCTTGAGAAAATTTCCTCTAACCTTCTCCCTATCTCCTCTAAGTACAAAAGAGCAACTTTCCTTCTCCAGTAATCTCCAGAAATATTCTTTTATTTTCTTCAAAGAACTGATAAATATTTGAAAATGTCTTGTTTGTGAGCTTTCTCGTTACCATTTACATTCTGTGTGACTTCAGTTTCCATAAAGGCCAAGATCTACTTGGCTGGTCAATTGCTGTAGGCTCAGGGACCAGACTAGTTGCAGCAAATAACAGTCCTTACAAACATTGTGTTGAGAGTGAGGGATATAGCTGAGTACTAGAGTACTTTCCTAGCACACACATGGTTCTAGGAGGAGTCCCTTGAATCATAAACACACATCTATAAATATTTTATTTAGTAGAAAAACAAATAAATGAAAAACAATATATGAAAATACAGATAGAGATAAGAGTGACTATCCAGATGCTTGCAGTGGAATTGCTTTTTTAAAATTGTGGATTACTAATTTTCACACAATGGTAGTGTGACCTCTGGGTCCAAGTCATGCATTGATGGATTCAACTAATAGTAACTGGAGAATACAATGAAAATTGTGTGTGTAATGAACATGGAAAGACATTTTTGTTGTCATTATTACCTAAAAAAAACCTCCAACACAATGCTTACACACCATTTACATTGAACTAGGCATTACAAGTAACTAGAGGTGCTTAAAGCATACAGATGTGCACAGTGATATAACGCTGGGGGATAACAATTTTCACATTATTAGTTCAACTAATTTTCTCAGGTGATTCTTTCATAATAAAATCATATTCTAAAAAATATGTGAATTGAAACTGCAATTCAATTATCAAGTATATTTATTAATAAGTATAAACTGTAAGATTAGGCTGGCTGAGCAGCTAGTGTACTTCAGGAGGCCGGCAGGTCTGACCCGCCTTAACTGGCTGTCTGACTTGTCCTGGGGATAAAGCCTAGGACCAAGGGTGATTTTCACCACCTGCAAACTAAACTATGTTAACTAATATCTTCATTAGCAACTATAAGTTGTTACATTAGGCTGGCAGAGCAGCTGGCAGCCTGGCGGGAGGTTGGCAGGCCTGATTTGCCTTAGAAGCCTGTGGGCCCAGAGGAATTGCCTGGCAGTGTGGTCTGGTGGGGAAGCTAGTGGGTTAGCTGCAAGATACTTACTAATAACTATAAACTATTTTATTAGACCAGAGGAACTGCTGGTGGCCTGGAGGGACAGCTGCCAGGGCTTGGTGAGAGGCCAATGGGTCACTTGCTATAGGCTCAGGGACCAGACTGGATTGGTTTGACTGGTGGCCTACAGGCTGCCATAGCCCTTTCCCCTGTAAATAAATCACCAAGACCTTTTAATGTTTCAATGCTTAGTCCTTAACTGGGCAGAGTCTCAACTAGCTAATCTAAGTTAACCTGGACCACCTAATCCCAAGCAGCCATGTACCTTCCAGAGCTCTCAAACACGTCTATCTACTTCTGTGTCTCCTGGCAGAAAGAGAGACTCCTCTGTGTAAAATGTAGGGTTCCTGTTTCCGTCTCAGGAAGTCCCACCTTCCTATACTCTTTCTGCCCAGCTAATGGGCCATCAGTGACTTTTATTAACCAATCAAGAGAATGCCTAAGAAGGGCAGGTAACCAGGTCTTAGCATTGAAATCAGCCTTTCAGAACCAATGTATCATACCTTCCTCCAACAGTGAATATTTTAAAAAACAGCCACAGACAAATTAGAACACATTTGAAGTACTAAACAGAAAACCTCTTAATATAGATTAATTTGAATATATTTTATTCAGAAAATATTTTTGGAACAAGATGGCAGACTAAGGGTCATACTCCATGTCTTCCCACAAAACAGTAATAACTTCCTGATAGTGGTTGTTCTGGGAGAGCTCCAGAATATAATAAGCTGGAGTTATACAGCAGAGGACAACAGCTAGGATGGCTACACAGAAAAGGATAGGGGGCATTTAATATGTGTGACCCTTGTCAGTGGTCATACAGCTCAAGGCAGGAGAGAAGTATTCAGCTATAGTGCCCCCCACCAGTGGAGAGTAGAGCAAGAGTACCTTAGTGGCCTCCATTGATTTTTCTAGCAGTCTTTCACCATCAGAGACATCTGAAGCTCTTTCTACTGAGGTTACCTGCAGTTTTCACCAACCTCAACTTCAGCTGGTGGAGCTGCTCAGAGTTCTGTGGTCGCTCTGTCCCAGGGCCAGAACTATTACATCATCTGGAGCTGGAGCCACCATTGTTCTCTCTCTAACTAGAGGGCGATGTCCCATCTAGCCTGTGACTTCATACCTACTCGTATCTTAAAACTTTTGTTTTTGTTTTTGACACTGGATCTCATGTAGCTCAAGCTGACTTTGAACTCACTGTATAACTGTGAATGATTATGGACTCCTGATCCTCCTACCTCTGCATCTCAAGTGCTGGAATAACAGGTATTAGTCACCATGTCTGGCTTGGTTTTTCATGTTCATTTTTGAGTGACTTCTTTGAAACTGAAGTTTGAAGAATCTGGGAAAGATAATTGTTTCTTTATGTAGAAATCACACCCAAGATTATATGAACATAAAAAAAATTAAGGAAATACAACAGTACAGAAACAATGAATTGCAGTAACCATTCCAAAAGAATATATAAAATATGGACTGAAAACCAGACATATAAACAATGAGACATTGCACAGAGCTCAGATACAAATTTACGCATGTGAGGTCAACTGAACTTTAACTAGAGTGCCAAGAGTATATTTCCTCAATAAATGATGCTGGGGAAACTGGATATCCACAGGTAGAAAAGTGAAGCCAGATCCTTATATTACATGATACACAAAACCGACTTAAACTCTCAAGTTTAAGATCTGAAATCATAAAACTATAAGAAATGAAGATGAGCGAATACTTCTTGACATTGATATGGATGCTGAGCTTTAGGATATCACACAGAAAGCACAGACATGGAAAATTAAAATTGAGTTTTATCAAACTAAAGAGCCCATATACAGCAAAGGAAACAATCAGTACAGCGGAAAATATAATTGTTCCTTCAGGCATATAAGCATCACACACAAGGTTATATGGACACAGAAGATCAAAGAAACACAGATCAGAAGGACCACAATAAATTTCCAGTAACTAGTCCAAAAGAATGCAAATGACATGGTGCTGGAATAGAACCAGACATATAAACCAATAAGACACAACAGAAAGCCCAGACTTAAGTTTGCACATATGCAGGCAACTGAACCTTGACTCGGGTGCCAAGAATAAGCAGTGTGGAAAGAATGGTTTCTTCACTAAGAAAGAAGAAAACTGTAAGGGAGTTACATAGCTCAATAGCAAATTCATCTCCAAACAACCTGATTTAAATGTGAGGAAAGGATCTGAGGAAATGATAGTTTTCAAAGGTGGTATACAAACAGACAAGAAATGTGTGAATTGTGCTCAGCATCATTAACTTCAGAGAAATGCAAATCCAAACCATGAAGAAACATTACCTCACACCTGTTAGTGGTTACCAAAAAGAGATAAATGCTGGGGAGGAGGCAAAGAAAACAACTTTCTGTGTGCATTGGCTGGAATGTAAATTGTCACAGCCAGTTTGGGAAATAAAATAATATGGATGGTCAGAAAAAAAGAGAGACAGACATACACACACACACACACACACACACACACACACACACACACAGAGAGAGAGAGAGAGAGAGAGAGAGAGAGAGAGAGAGAGAGAGAGAGAGAGAGGGAGAGAGAGAGAGAGAAAGAGAGAGAGAACAGAACTATTGTAGTCAACAGTCCCATTCCTGGGTCTGTGTTATGTCTTAGTTCAGTTCCTGTTACTCTAACAAAATACTTGAGGCTGGGCAATTTCTAAAGAGAAGGTTTATTCTGACTCAGACTTTAGAAAGTCAGGATTATGGCACAGTTGTTTGCTTAGCTTCTGGTAAAGGAAGAATTAATCTCTCTTAAGGAACTTCTCACCTCTGAAAGTTCTCAATACCTTTTAATATGGCCACTCTGGAACCAAGGTCCAGCATGAGTTTTGGTGTGGACCAGGCATATTCAAACCAGAACAGAAAATATCCAAAGGAAGTGAAATCATGAATCAGACTTATCAGATTTTCATGTCCATTGCAGCGTCAACTACCGTAGCCAAGAAGACATGGGGACAAGCCAAGAAAGTATTAATAAGGAAATGGGTAAAGAAAATAGGATCCATGGCCACTGTGGAATGCCATTCAGCCTTTAAAAATGAAATGCTGCTACCTGAAGCAACACGAATGAGTATTATGCTCTAGAAGACATTAAACCAAGCAAGGAACTCTAGACATAGAAAGACAAACAATGTGGTTCACATGTGAGACCTAAAATAACCAAACTTTCATAAGTCCAAAGTAGAGGGATGTTGCCAGGGAACTAGGAAAAGAGGGTGAAAGGAGAGCTGTTGGTCGTGTGGTGCAATATTTCATCTATGCTAAACAAGTCAGTTCTGGTGGCTCAATGTTCAGCCATCGGACACCAGCTAGGCACACCGAAGTATATACTTGCAATTTTCTGGAAAAGTAGATCTTACATGTCTTTGTCACACATAAAAGTAATCGAAAAAAAGTAACTCTCTGAGATGACAGACATGTTAAAATGGTTTTACTTTTCAGTGTGGTCTGGTAGGGATCTCTTTTATGTTGGTGCTGGTAGACAGTAGCTCACATGTGTCTTTCTGGTAGACAGATATAAGGTGGCCTTTGTGAATGCCAACCCTAACTTTTGGGAGACTCTGTGGATCCCTCACTTTCCCAGTTGATAAGAGCTGTGACTTGATTATGACGAGTCGAAGAAGTCGAGCATGCTGTGCATTCTGTCACAAAGCTGTGTGTTTCTAGTCAATTAACACAGGCGAAGGAGGGTAGGTTGATAGTCCTAGGATTGCATTGTTTCTGTCTTGCTCATACCGCCCTCTGCTGGTCTAATGAAGTCTGTCAGTGGCAGTATTTAAATAGGGCCACATGGCTGAGGATAGCCTCTGGGACCTAAGTGTGTTCGAACCAATAACCAGT